>RJWJ010017935.1:0-32285 GCA_004363605.1 Indri indri
CTCTCTCTCTCTCTGAGCCCTGCCAATGTCAGGGCAGCCCACAGAGGAGTGTTCCTGGATGCTGACACTTTGGCATCCCTGAGCACCCCACTCTAGGCCCACTCACCTTGACACTTCATCACCGGCCTGGGTCACATCAATCTGCTTCTGTCCCCAGCAGAACAGTGCAAGGGTTGAATGGACCTCACTATTGACTCCAGCGGCTTCTGGCTTTTCTAGGACAGTCAGCTCCTGGAAAACCTGAGATCTCTAAATGTCGTTCTCCCGAAAAGGAAACATTCACCTGCTGGTGGAAGCCGGGGACAGATGGAGGACTTCCCACCAATTACACGCTGATGTACCACAAGGAAGGGTAAAAAGTTCTCTTCTCTCCTATCACACCCCATGGTGTTCCTGCTCTCCAGGCCAAAGGAACACTGGTTCTGACTTAGAGTGACAACACTTCTCTGGATTTACACCAGTAGGGCTGATACTGCTGGGGAAAGGGGAGTCTAAGGGCCATGCCCACATCTCCTGTTAACGTTCTTTAAGAGCTCTGTCAGTCTTCATAAGGTCTTCAGCCACACAGTGGCAATACGATTTTAGCAAGGTTTCAAATTACCTAACTGTCACAGCCTAGCCTCTAGCCCAAGGCCCTTTATAAGTGTTTCCTAAGTACTAGTTAATCCTAGATTCTCATCTACAAACCTTGTGCCATTTATAATTTTTTTTTAGTAATCATATTACTTTTACAACATAGACGATTATACAAAGTGGCACCATATAATAATCCTTCCCAAACATGGTGCATTAGGTTTTCAAACTTGTTTCATGTTCAAGAAAATAATGAACCTTGTAAGGAAAAGAAGGTGAGGACTTTTGCTTAGCAAATCACTGATCCAGGACGCACAGTCTCCTAGAGGGCATATTTGGACCTGAGGTTGCTGTGAGGACTAAATGAGATCATCTCTGTGTGAGCATTTTGTTGTTCACAATGAGACCATCCTGGAAATCCTGAGAGAGCTGTATCCTTCCCCCCAAAAGAAAACATTTAGCTACTGGTAGGGACAGCTGGCCCACTTTCCAATGACTGCACTTTGTTTGTACACAAGGCTGTTGTCACAGCCGGAAGCCAAAGGGGTGACATGTAAACAGAGTTCAGGAACTCAAACACAACCAAAATTCAACAAGCCTTCATACCTGTGCAGTGTGTCTTGAGTTGAGGCTCCTAAATCTAAACGTGGGCAGCCTACTGAGCCACTGGGGCCTGAGATGTCTCCTTTCAAAGTCACTTCACTCTACTGCTGACCTAGTACAGTCTGAAAGGTGCTGCCATTACTTTTTATTCTCTTGAATTTTTTTAATGAAATGTAATTCCACATGTGCAATAAATGCTGCATTGGCAATGGTCCCACTGTGTGTGTGCACAGGTGAAAGTCCCTGTTTCCTGAGGTGACCCAACGGCAGTGCCCAGCATATGGTGGTGCCTTGGCCACAGGAAGCTCAAGTGTTTGTTGGCAGGGGGTATATTTCACAAAGCCCACAAAAGCACTTGAAGAGAAGAGTTGATGAGAAGCAGAGTACTTGAGGTCCTAAAATAACCTTTTCAGCACACTCTTCTCTCACTCCCCGCTGATGTGGGCAAAGCACAGAAGCCGGTGCCGCCATTCGTCAGCTCTGGCTTTTGCACTTGGAACGACTGGTCCCCAAAAGCCAGTGGTATTGATCTATTAACAAAAAACTAGATTCTTTTTATTACGTTCTTATTCACTCATAATATATTATTCATTGCAGTGAGACACTCACCCATGAATGTCCAGACTACAAAACCAGTGGCCCCAACTCCTGCTACTTTAGCAAGAAGCATACCTCCATATGGAAAATGTACATCATCACGGTGAACGCCACCAACCAGATGGGAAGCAGTTCCTCAGACCCACTTTATGTGGACGTGACTTACATAGGTAAGGGGAAGGGGAGTGGGTGAGGAAGTTGTTACTCCATTACATATTAACCAAAAGTCAAACTCAGTTTGGGTCTTCTTGGCTTTTGGATGGATCTCCAAAAAGAAAGATGAGAAAATTCACAATATCCTTGTCGACTGAGCATTTCAAATCAATTTTGATTGAGTCGTTCATGACTATGAGGCTGGCACTTGGTCTCCTTGTGTCCCTAACACTGATCCTGTCTTCTTGCGTCCAGAATGAATGTTCCATGTATGCTTCCCTTGTCAATCCTCTCCTGCCTTCCCTGCAATCGATGTCCCCTTCTTCCATGGCAAGCTGGGATTTCTTTTCTTTCTCCCCACGGAAGACAGAGCTGCTCCATGGAAAGGCAGCTCTGAGAAGGGGTTCATCTGGTTCTGTATGCAATTGCTTTGCCCCAAGCTCAATTCTCTCTCTCTCGCTCTCTCTCTTCATATGTATGAATACACACACACACACACACTTCTTAATACCTGAGCTATTATGTTACAAATAAAAAAATTAGGGAGTAAATGGTGTTACTTGAGCATCAGGCTAAAGGCCAAGATCACAAGTATAATGTTTGGAGAAGTCATTAATTAGCAATGTAGAACAAAGTCAATCTGAGAGATGCTTCTTGGTTTGCATGATCAACATTGAGCTGCCGGGCAATTGAGTATAACTACAGTGGCCTTGTGGTTTTGCAAGGATGACAAAGGGAATCCTAGGACAAGAGATGGCTGGCTGGAGCTGGGTTCAGCCCTCATCTAAAATAATGAGCTATAAAGTAGCTAATTAGGTTCAAGGTCACCCAAGTCTTCCTGATGTACCTAACACCACCCAACAAGGAAAATCAGTCTGGGACCCTTCTGTGTTCACTGCCATATCATCACATTGGCATGTTATCAGTGGTTGATCCTTAAAAACTAGAAAAGCTTCCAATACCAACTGGCACTCGCTCTTGAATATTTTCTCCCCACACAAAGTCATTGGAATGAGCATGGGGTAGAAACTGAATTTGTTCTTAGTTTAAGAAAATCAGAAAGGCAATCTCACTGGCAAGTTGGAATGAAATAAATTCTGGTCATATAAATTTACTTGAGACATGAAGTCTTTAAGATGCTAAATGCCAAATAATTCCATTTTCATGGGCTCTTTCTTGAATTACTTTACCCTCTAATGTTATCATATTTGAGGGCAAAACAATGAAAGCAAGAAAAGTTCTAAAACAAGTAACTGTTATAATTAATGTGATCCACAAGAAAAGGGACTCACAGAAAGAGTGGTGTGTTTAAAAAGTGACATCTATAAGTATGTATCAAATTCACACGGACTCTGCAAAACAAATTCTCTCGTGAAAGAATGTGTTGGACCATGTTTTTCAAAATAATATAAGAAGTATCCGTGGAGTCGTCATATAACCTACGGCACACAGAGTTGGTGACAGGTCATGGAAGTTCATTTTAAAATGAACAGTACATTTTCTAACAGCTTGACTCTCATCCAGTGATAACCTGCAGTACAGAATGACAACATTGGCAGATAATTGCTCAGAAATAGATTGCTTTGTTGTTTTTGTTGTTGTTGTTGAGTTGTATTTAGCTATGTTGAAGACACTTGAAAGCAATGGTTCTCAACTGGGGGCTATTTTGTCTCCCACAGGATATTTGGCAATGTCTGGAGACAATTTTGATTGTCACAGCCAGGGAAGGAGGGAGGAGGGTTTTGCTGGCACCTAGTGGCTAGAGCCCAGAGATCCTGTTAAGCATCCCAAAATGGACAGGACAGCCCCCTACAACAAAGAATTATCTGGTCCCAAATGCAAGCAGTGCTGAAGTTGAGAAGGTTTGCTTAAAAGGAGTCATCCTGAACATTTTATTTGTGGCTTTGTACAAATTTTTTTAATCAGTGGCATTGCTCAGTATGTGTTTAACTTAAAATTAATATTAGTTAACTGATGTTTGTTTAGCAAGTATATTCAAAATAATCTTTCTTAGGTATTTACTCAGTAATATATAAGCAATAGGACTGGTGGCAAATTTTTTAAAGTTCAGTTTTTAGGCAAATGTAGGTCATAATGCCAAGTACACTATAGTTCCCCTTACTCTTTCCCTACCTGGTATACAGACCGATTTGAGGAACTAGTAAATGAATGGAGAAAATGTCACTGACCAGCAGAACCGGGATTAGGGTGAGGCAAGCCAGCACCCCCAGGCACCTCATTCTTAGACAGGTACTCACAGGGACTATACCTACAGGAATCTGAGAGTAAGTGCCCCCTTCATTTGTTTTTATTGTGGTAAAACACACAAAATGTAAACTTCACCATTTTAAAGTGTGCAATCGAATGGCATTAGTTTACTCATAATGTTATACAACCATCACTGCTTTCTAGGTCCAGAACATTTTAGCCCCCTAAGTGGAAACTCCGTGTCTACAACTAAGCAGTTACTTCTCGTTTCTCCTTTCCTCAGCCCCTGGCAACCAGTAACCTGCTAAATATCCTAGTCTGGATATTTCATATATACGGAATCATACAATATATAGCTGTACCATATTTTTTTATTTCAGCATATTATGGGGCTACAAATATTTAGGTTACATATATTGCCTTTGTCTCGCCCGAGTCAGAGCTTCAAGCGTGTCCATCCCCCAGACGGTGCGCGCCACACCCATTAGGTGTGTATATATTCATCCCCTCCTCCCCACTCCCACCTGCCCGACACCCGATGAATGTTACTGCTATATGTGCACATAAGTGTTGATCAGTTAGAACCAATCTGATGGTGAGTACATGTGGTGCTTGTTGTTCCATTCTTGTGATACTTCACTTAGTAGAATGGGCTCCAGCTCTATCCAGGATAATACAAGAGGTGCTAGATCACCTTGGTTTTTGTACCATATTTTTTAATCCATTCATCAGTTGACAGACATTGGGGTTTTTTACCTTTTGGCTATTGTGAGTAGTGCTACTGTGGACATTCACGTACAAGTTTTTTCTCTAACATCCATTTTTAATTCTCTGGGGGATATATACATAGGCATGGAATTGATGGGCCATGATGACAATTCTATGTTTAACTTTTTGAGGAATTTCCAGACTGTTTTCCACAGTGGCTACATCACTTTACATTCCCACCAGCAATATAGGAGGGCTCCAATTTCCCCACATCCTTGACAACACTTGTTATTTTTCGTTTTCTGAATTCTAGCCATGCTGGTGGGTGTGAAATGGTACTTCACTGTGGTTTCGATTTGTATTTCCCAGAAGACTAATGACATTGAGCCTCTTTTCACATGTTTGTTGGCCATTCGTGCCTCCTTAAATTTTGCACCCTGTGCACCTGACTTGCTTTAAACTAATCCCAGCCCTGCTCATGACCATGGTGGGGTGAAATGGTAGAGACAGCTGCCTCTAAGTCATAGTTTGGGGTTCAGATACCACTTTTGCCAAATGTGTGCCCATAGGCAAATAATTTTCCCTCCTCTAAAGCTGTCTCCTCCCTCGTAGAATGAATGGGTACGGTAATAGTACTTCATGGAGTTATTGGGAAGATTGAATGAAATTATCTAGGGATAGTGCTTTATACAGTGCCTGGCATGTAGTAAGCACTTGGAAATGTTAGCTGTCATTTTGCTAGTGGGAATTCACTAAGCATTGGTTGGGTGAGTAATTGGGCCAACAGGTTGTTATGAGGTCATGGAAAGGACCATTGCCAAAAAGTTTACCCTCCATACACATTTTAATAATCGAATATCTGGGAGAGTGGATTCCATTCACCACAGAGAGTAACATATACAGTGAATATAAAATGTAACTTCTGAAGCAAAGACGGAATCTGTAAACCTGTTACCTGCAAAGTTATGATTGTTAATAAATCATTCGCAAAAACTGTGTATCACCAAGGAGAATCTCGCTTCCAGCTGAGGGAAATAAGCTATTTGAAATCCCTTCCTATTAATCTTCCACCCTAATTCCCACTTGCAAATCCTACCGCAATTTGTATCACCTGGTCACTGATCATGAAAATTATTGGGGTAGCTATGTGACCCCAGCTGGTGGGAAGGGGAGAACATGCAAAGAATGAAATCTCAGCTGCTTGTTATGCTTACCATCCAAACCTCATCTTCGAGCGCAGACGTGATTGATCACATACTACGAGGCAGAAGACATGGCCCTTGTCTTCCAGGGGCTTATAGTACCGTGAGCTGCTCCATAAAAGCAATTCATGACAGAAAATGGTAAAGCCAAATAAAGGGCACAAGCGATGAGTGCTACTGGATCTTCCTGTGTATCTACAGTTGAACCAGACCCTCCTGTGAACCTGACTTTGGAAATAAAACAGCCAGAAGACAGAAAATTGTATCTGTGGATGAAATGGTTTCCACCCACCCTGGTTGACGTAAGATCTGGTTGGCTCACACTCCAGTACGAAATCAGATTAAAACCTGAGAAAGCAGCTGAATGGGAGGTGAGTCATCCATAAGATTCTTGAAGGAACCATGGTCTTTGGCAAGGATAAAGTCCTCACAACTGAGAACAGGTCATTTCTCCTCATTTGAGAGCCACTGTGTCGGCTTCCCAATGCAGATGTGATGCACTCACATGTGGAAAGTCCTTTCCCCTCTATTGGAATTGTAGGAGCTCATTTTCACCACTCTTCCAGGGATCTATTTGCACTGCACCTGCCTGCCTCAATATATCTTAGATCTAGACACCCATGAGAGTACTTAGTGGCACTGAGGGGGAAGGGGGCACAGAGAATCTCAGTGTAACTGGTCCACAGCCAATGGCTGTGTTTTTCTTCATCTCATAATGCTTTGACGTAAAGAAATAATACAGGCCGGGCGTAGTGGCTCATGCCTGTAATCCTAGCACTCTGGGAGGCTGAAGCAGGAGGATCGCTCAAGGTCAGGAGTTCAAGACCAGCCTGAGCAAGAGTGAGACCCCGTCTCTACTAAAAATAGAAAGAAATTAGCTCGACAACTAAAAAAATATATAGAAAAAATTAGCCAGGTATGGTGGCGCATGCCTGTAGTCCCAGCTACTCGGGAGGCTGAGGCTGTAGGATTGCTCGAGCCCAGGGGTTTGAGGTTGCTGTGAGCTAGCCTGATGCCACGGCACTCTAGCCCGGGCAACAGAGCAAGACTCTGTCTCAAAAAAAAAAAAAAGAAAAGAAAGAATACAGTAAATTGTAGGCATTATGATAGTCTACCCTTAAATCATTTAGTACATGCCTCTTTTTTAAAAAGAACATAGCCAAAATGATAGGATCACATGTAGGAAAATCATTAAAATTTTTTATATTGTCTACTAGCCAGTCCATAGTTTAATTCTTCCCAATTGCTCTAAAATATCTTTAATAGCTAGTTTGTCCAAACCAGAATCTACCCCAGGACTGCACATCATGGCTGGTTGTCATATCCCTTCCATTTCAATGCACTCCGGAGACTGGGTCACTTGTCCCATAGAATGTCCCACCTAATTCATTTGTCTAATTAGTTCTTTGTAGAATCATTTTAGCTAATTTCTCTGCCCCTACATTTCCTGTGCATTAAATCTAAAGCCTTGATTAGATGTAGGCAAATTTTTGGCAAGAATACCTCGGAGGTGATATCATGTACTTCATATTGCATTTTATCAGAAGAAACAAACTATCTGGTTGACCCATCATAAATGATGCTAAAACTACTGGAGAGATGATAACCTGACCCCTTGATTATAAAGTCACATTTAATTTGTACACTATCACTTTAATATAAACAAATGCCCAGTTCTCTTCCATCTAGTGGCTTTAACACCAATTAATCATTTTGAATCAGTTATTTCATTAGGGTTTACAAAATAATTTTCCAATTTTATTATCCCATTTACATTTATTAACTGGTTGTTTTCCATAAAGTATAGGGTAGGGGGCAGAATATTTGTCTTTTGGAAAAAGAGTTCCAAAGGGAGAAAAAGAAAACCTGTTAAATTTTTGTGTGATCAATTTTTAAATGGAGGAAAGGATAGGGCTGAGAGAATGGAATGGTGAGAATAGAGTATCTTCTACATGTGATCGTCCAGCCTAACTCCTCCCTGGTTTATTATTTAGGGGAAATTATTTTTCTTCATAATGAAAGTCAGAAGTGACTTCTGTTTTTCTTATTCCTTTTAGACCCACTTTGCTGGGCAGCAAACACAGTTTAAGATTCTCAGCTTATATCCAGGACAGAAGTATCTTGTCCAGGTTCGCTGCAAGCCAGACCATGGATACTGGAGTGAGTGGAGCCCAGAGAGCTCCATCCAGATACCTAGTGGTGAGTGTCTTGGCTCCCTTTTGCTTATGTACCTAAATATGTTTAAAATGGTAAATTTGCATATACTAACTACTAATAGAGAAACAATTTTTGAGCCTTAGCCAGAAGAATAGCAGAGGTGGGTTTATAGTCTCTCTACCCAATACAAAGACGTTTTGTAGGGAAGCATTGCTCCCTGTATTACTGTTGAGGAGCAGTTTCTAGGGTGAAGCCACAGATGTGGGCCTGGGATGCCTCGAAGGGCTTGATAGTCAGTCATTCTGCCCCCACCATTTGCCCCTGTCATTTAGAGGGTCCAGTTAAGGTCATCATCTAGTTCTTCCAGGATTTAGAAGGTTGTATCCCATCTCAAAGGCGTAAACGGATGTTCAGTCTCCGATGTGAATCACACACCAGTCTACTAGTCAAGGTATAATATATAAGATGCACTCAGTTCCAACGAAGTGCCTTAATACAATGGCTTGTATTTTGTAGAAGAATGATTCATCTTGTGTTTCAAAAATACTTTTCAGCTTACAAAATCTTTACCTAGTTTGGTTCTCCCAACCCTTTCAGGTATTCAGAGACAATATAATTACCATTAGGAATTAAAAGTGAGGAAACCAAAGCTCAGCAAAGTTAAGGGTCTTTCCCAGAACCACACTGCAAAGTCTAGCTTTTCCAACAACTTGCCTGACCAAAGCTTCAGGGCTTCCATTCTTTCATTGGCTTGGCATGCTGGAAATAGCACTGAACTGCAAATCAGGACATGCATCTAGTCCAGTCCTGGCTCTTACTAAATAAAAGCACAGGGTCTGGAAGCAGAAGGTCTGGTAAATCACTCTTTGAGTCTCAGTTTTCTTATCTATATAATGAGGCAACACATGTAAAGAGCTTAACACCATTGATGGCTTTTAATAAGAACTTAATAACTGTTAGCTTTCATTATTATTACTGCAACTGACTATGTGACCTTGGATTTCCTCTTTAAGGCTCAAATGAAAGAATATGTGAAAGTATTTTGAAATTTGTAGAGTACTATAAAATATATGCGACATGTTAAAATATTAATAATATTGGCAAAAATTAGACCTGTCATTGGGGAAATAAACCTCTTGGGTTCAAAAGTTTCATTCATTAGGTTTATTTGTTTTTAATAATGCTGTATGTGATCAAAGCTTTCTGGCTGTTTGTTTTTTAGACTTCACCATGAGAGATACAACCATGTGGATCTTTGTGGCCATTCTTTCTACTGTCGTCTGTTTGATGGTTGTCTGGGCAGTGGCTCTGAAGGGCTATAGGTACTTCACTGTCTCTCAGTCCTCCTCCCAATCATGGTTGTCAGAGATAACAGCAAAAAACATAATACAAAGATGATAGAAACCTACAGATAATCTGAGCGCCTAATTTTAGCCATTAGTTGTAGTGTGTTTCCCATAAAATATCTTTTATCAATGCTAGAAAAAGTATAAAAATGGATTCGTTTGAGGCTAATGCTCTATCAAACAGAGGTTCATAGTTGTAAAATATAACAGTAAAAATCTGACAAGAGAGCTAAAATCAAGAGAACGAAATAGTCCAAATAATCCACTAACATCAAAATCAGCCTGCTCAATTACAGCTAACTTTAATGTAAGACTGTAATTACTAATCATCTTCATCATTGATTATTAGTTTTATGTAGCCTCAAAACTCTAACTCTTACCTCCCATGGTCCATGTAGCAGCTATTTAAAGATAATACCAATCTTTCAAAAATTACAAAGTCAGAAATGAGTCACTTAGCCAATCTCACAAATTATTTTGTAGCATGGTGACCTGCATCTTTCCACCAGTTCCTGGGCCAAAAATAAAAGGATTCGACACTCATCTGCTGGAGGTAAGTGCCAGAGGCGGAGAATGCAGTGTGACTCCCTGGCTTTGTGATAATTAACTCCTCACACGCACGCACAGTGCCCATCAACTCAGCCTTCCTGGGCTGACTCTCCTCTCAGTGTGTGTGATAACAGAGAACTGTGTGAAGGTGCTTGCTTTCAGACACTAAATGGCAGAGGGAAAGGAAAGAAAGCCAAGAAAAGGTGAAAACACGTAGCAATGCTTGCTGGATTTACCAGGTCCACTCATAAGCACAGAGATAAACATTTTGTACAAATAATCAGTTTATAAAGAGGGTGAATATTTTGATTAATACTAACCAGGGACCTACCACCACCCTCTTTATCATACATTGGTAAAAGCTTCCACTTGAATGTTCTTCACATAAAGCTGTAATAGCAGAATATTCTATTGCAATGATTGCTCAGTCTGAGCACCCAATTGAAGCTGGATCGATACAGTGGGGCCTGATGTTTGCCAGGGCCCATTTAGGCTGATTCACGAGGGGATTAAATTTAAGTGCTTTGAATAAAAGAAGGACTAGAACATTTTTAATTTCTGTCCAGGTTGAATTATATCATTTCAATGTATATGTCAATTTGACTTTTAAGCTTAACACTGATATATAGAAAAGCAATTAGCTTACGTGAAAGCAAATGCCACTTGACCCAGCTGCTGTGAGTCTGACAGCGCTGGAATATGAGAAGTGAGTCCCAGGAAATTTGGCTTGTCTGCACTCATTTTGTTTAAAAATGTCAGAGGAACTAGAGCCCAGGAGTTTGGGCTCTTGGTCCGGTGTTCTCACCCTATTACCCGGTCTAGTATTGACCTCACAGAACCAGCACCAATGTGTCTGCTAACTAAACTAACTACCATCTAGCTCACAATTCAGCCCACCTAGCCACAGGGACTTGAGGGTAAAAGTACTACTTTTGATGTCAAAAAAATATTTTGGTATTCTTAATTATGTTATGCCTAATCCTCAAAAGAACTGTCCCAGATGGGTAGTATTATCCCCATTTTTAAACGGAGAGGCTGAGGGGCAGGGAGTAGCTGTCCCAGTGTCATGTACCCTGTCATAAGTGACAAAGACAAGTACCCAACCTAAGTCAGAGGATCAGAGAGAAAAGGGGAAAATGAGAAGAGGAGTAGAAGGAAGGAGAGGGAGGAGGAGGAGGAGGGTGGGGAGGAGGGAGAGGAAACGGAGTGGAAGAAAAGGAAAAAGTGGGATAGGAAGAGGGAGGAGAAGGAAAGGGAAAGAAGCAGAAAGAGCAGTGAGAGATAAGAATCAACTTACTATTGCCAGATTTGAGAAAGTGGCAGAGGAGGTCAGCTCCGCCAAGGAGCCACCTCAGCTCCGCCAAGGAGCCGCAACGTGTCAAATGCTCGCATGAGCACTGTGGGTTTGGATGTTTCACAAACCTATTTTATTTAATAGTTTTGTGTTTATTATATGTGTGTAGACTACTTGCCCATTAAGCTCACAATCATTATTGCTTAAGAGAGACTAAGTTAAAATCATGAGTTGATTTAAAGAAAAATATTTGATGAACAGTATCTGGAAGGTGATTCTACAATTCCTCTGTGGCCCGGCACACAGATGTTTGAGGTTTGGGAAATTCTGTGAGGCTGTTGCCACATCCTACCTGCTCATGGTAATGTGGTGCTGATGTCAGGTGCTGGGAAGCTAACCGCCATCTCTCCTGTGTCCGTTTTCATAGAAGGGAAAGTCTGAAGAACTGCTGAGTGCCTTGGGATGCCAAGACTTTCCTGCCACTTCTGACTGTGAAGATTTGCTGGTGGAGTTTTTAGAAGTAGATGACAGTGAGGACCAGCAGCTGATGCCAGCCCATTCAAAAGAACACCCAGGTCAAGGTGCAAAACCCCCACACCTGGATCCTGACAGTGACTCTGGCCGGGGAAGCTGTGACAGCCCTTCCCTTTTGTCTGAAAAGTGTGAGGAACCCCGGGCCAATCCCCCCACGTTCCAAGCTCCTGAGGTCATTGAGAAGCCAGAGAATCCTGAAACAAATATTACCCGTACCTGGGACTCCCAGGGCATCAGCGTGAAAGGCAGAATCCCCTACTTTCATGCTGGTGGATCCAAATCTTCAACATGGCCTTTACCGCCGTCCAGCCAGCACAACCCCAGGTCCTCCTATCACAGCATTGCTGACGTGTGTAAATTGGCTGTGAGCCCTGCTGGTGCACCAGCCACTTTGTTGGACAAAGCAGGTAAAGATGCTTTAAAATCACCTAAAACCATTAAGACTGGAGAGGAGGACAAGGCAGCCAAGCAGGGGGAGGCGGAAAGCTCCCATTCCAAGACTGACCAAGACACGGCTTGGCTGCTGCCCCAGGAGAAGACCCCCTTTCTCTCCACTAAACCCTTGGATTATGTGGAGATTCACAAGGTCAACAAAGATGGAGCACTGTCCTTGCTACCGAAACAGAAAGAGAACAGCGACCGTGCAGAGAAGCCCAGGGCTCCCGAAACCAGCAAGGAGTATGCGAAGGTGTCCAGAGTTACGGAAAACAACATTCTGGTGTTGGTGCAAGATCCACGAGCTGAAAATGAGGGTTTGTTTGAAGAATCAGCTAAGGAGGCTCCGCCATCACTTGCACAGAATCAAGCTGAGAAAGACTTGGCCTTCTTCACGGCGACACCAAGCACCTACAGGCTCCAGCTGGGTGGGTTGGATTACCTGGATCCTGCATGTTGTGTGCACCCCTTTCATTGATAGCTTAACTGATGGAATGATTGGTTAGAATGTGATTTTTCTTCAGGTAACACTACAGAGTACATAAAACAAAATCTCTAGAGAATGCTGGAGAATGTAGTCAGATTGACACTATTCAATCTCACAGCTAGCTCCTTTTCATGCTCCATTTTCAACCATTTGCCTCTTTCTCCAACAGCTGATTCTGGAACAAATCATTCTGTTTCCTAACTGTGATATGTAGATTTATTTGTTTGGCTATTAGTTATAAAATTATGTGTTCAATGAAATAAAAACACATTGCTTTATGTTCTTGAGGGACAGTGCCGATAGGTATATCCTCTGGAAAAGGCTTTCATGGTTTGGGATGTGACAAATAGAAATAAAATTGTCAAAATTGTTTACCACAGGAAGATGACAGCTAAGTGGAAAATGCCATGAAAACTGATTTCAAAAGCCAATTGCTGAACCTTTACATTGCTCTTTCATTTTATTAGGATTACCCAAATATAACATGTTTGAAAAAAGAACGCATTCCAGAATACCTGACAAATTGTTTACATCAGTTCCTATACTTTGCAGATACGTTGCCATATGCAAGTAAAATGATGTCTCCAATTTTTTCTTAAAATTGTTCAAATAGTTAAACATGGATTTCTCCCCCTAAATTTTATTTTATTCTAAAGCCTCCGGAGAATATAGTTTTGGCAATTAAAATTTCCCTATACAAGAGGCAAATGAATTTCATGTGGTGAACCCTTTTAGGATGTTTTCCTGCTTCATTTCAGCATAATAGTGAAAAAAAAATCCCGAAAGACTAACTTTAATTTAAAAGATAATCACAGCAGAATGCTAATGGAAATACTGCCTTACTGTACATACAAATTCTACTTTAATACAAACCCATAAGCTTAACTTGTATTTTTGAAGACTATTTTTCTATCACTTAGGTAAAATAAAAGAATATTTTCTATCTTCCCAGTAGAGCTGTTTACATATTCAGTGGGTACAGTATTTTCTGCTACAAGGTTTAATGAGTCTTTACAGTACATAGTAGTATATATAGTCCCTATTTATGGAGTAAAATGCCATAACGACCCAAAGCCCACTGAGGAATACGAAGTGGATGACAAAATTCAGTTTCCAACACCAGGTAGAGTAGTTTATCTGATTCTTTTTGTCTCCAACAACTCCCACCACTACCAATCTAGGGTTTTAGGACTCTCTACAGATAAGAAATTATTTCTCCTATGATCTTTGGGCCACTCTAGGGCTTCTTCCCGTCTATGGTTGAATCTTCCTAAAGCTACCATGAAAAAGGAAAGTGGCAATTTCTAATATGCTGTTTCAGAGAGAGGTTTGGTTTGGTTTTGTTTTTCTGAGAAATCTTGAGCAGAAAAAAAAAAATGTAGCCAAACTAGGAGTTAGTATCTCTCTGAAGTAGATCCATTTGCAAAATCTTGGCAGAGATGTCACTTACATCAGAAGTGTCCAAATAAAAGTTCTAGGAAACCAGTTATTTGTAGAGCGATGGGAATCACTCCAAAGGTCAGGGTATGGTAGTAAGAATTTCCAAGTCAGTTCCAAGGCCAGGCTCCCTGACAGGGGTCAAAACTTGAATCTTCATTTTAAAGGAGTCATCCATCTACGTGTGCAAACTATCTCCCTCTACTTTGCATTTTGCCTGATGGTAAATCCATTCTCTATTGCCCATTCACTAGCTGAACAAGAGAACTTGAATGCACCTCTGTGAGTTAAATCTTCCACCCCAAAAAACCCATATTGATAGGAACTGGACTCAGAGGTTCCCTGATGCTTGAAAGTGCAGACATTGCTAGTGATTTCAGAATTGCAAAAGCGATAGATATAAAGCCCTGTTTTCCCAACATACAAACCATATTTTGTGAGTGAGGGAAGTGTGTGGGAAAGTTATCTAAGGTCATTCAGTCCCCTGGATTATTGATCCCCAAAATATCTGGGGACCAACTGCATCAGCATCACCTGAGTGCTGTTTGAAAATTCTGTTTGCAGAATCTTAGGCCCCACCTCAGACCTACAGAATCAGAATCTGCATTTTACTAAGACTTCCAAATGATTCACATGCACATTGAATTTTGAGAACCACTTGCCTAGGTGACCGTTTCTACTAAAGTGTATTTCAGTGCACGGAAACATCCTCTCTTGGAAAGTACAGATCGAGTCTGTTTGACTTGCAATGAACAACACTGTATGTAAGGAGAAGGCAAAAAAATATATTAGTGGTTTAAGATCCATATAGTACTGAATCTTATGTGAATTCACCTAAGAGAATGACTCACAAAAGTACACAAAACTTCCAGGAGGGCCAGGGAATACCGTCCACTTTGAGAGGCGTTGACCAAAGACAATGATCTTCAAAGCCAATACAGACTAAACCTTGCCAAACCATAGTACATTCTTCTCTTCTTCTCTAAGATATATATTGATCATTCCTATAGCCTGAAAACTTAAAAATAATCTGCTTTTGAAATATAATTTTCATATGCGAAAAAGTGTTATGGCTAAAGAGACTCGAACTAAATCTCTGAAAAACACTAATTAGCATCTCTAAGTAAAGTCAAGATTTTAATTCTATGGTCAATTGGCATTATTTGAATTAAGTTTTTTTTTGTGGTCTAACATATTTTCTATCAAGGAGACAGCTGTTCAAATGGAAGGATACATACTGGGTTCTAGTCCTAACTGTTCTGCCTTAGAGAGAACAATTCCCTTCTCTGAGCTTCAGTTTCCTCTGAAGATGTTGAACCAAATAATCTCTAAGGTCCTTTTAAACTCTGATTCCTTGATTTCATGACTTACTAAATATTTTCCTTCAAAGATAATTCAAACCAATGCCTCGTATCTTAATTAAGCTGACAAAAAATTGCTCTTCATCATGGAATTACAAAGTAATCTTCAGTGATGTGCTCATTACACTTCACTTTTTAAATCATACGTTCCAGTTGATCTTAATATATTGCACATGCATTTTATAAGTGATGTACGTACAGAATCATATTCTAAGATTATATGCAAATATATGTGTAGAAAGAAGAGGCATGAGACAGAAAACAGACATATTGAATAAGGCGCTAATCTTTAGAAATATGATCTTGTACTGAATTAAGCCATACTCATTTCTCGTTGAGTCCAACAGCCTCAAGTCTCTATCTGGCTATTAATTTTTTTACTCTTATCATAAATTATGAATGATCATTGCACAGTATGCTCTGAGTTATAAAAAGTTGTATTTTTATAAACAAATACCTAAATAGTCAAGTTGCAAAGCACATGGACACTGGATCTAGTCAATGGGTGACATGGAAACTTATGACCCAAGCAGCAAAATGTTCTCTGATCAGTTTTAACAAATGTACATAAGACCCCCTAATATGAGTACAAGTTAGTACCAACTGTGTCAGATATTTAAGATTCTGCATTTCTCTAATGATGTTTATCTAATAATATTTCACAGACTCTGCATTTTCCTAAGTGCCTAAGACCAATCCTGATAGTCAGGCATATACTGAAGTCTCCCTTTAACTGGTTTGGTACGAGATTTAGACAGTTTGACTCCTTGTCCTTTGTTGACCCAACTGAATTGGAGAATCCTGTGAGTTAATGAGCAACCTGAGTTAATGAGCAACTCAGAGGCACCTGAGTTCCCGGGAGCAGTGTGGAGGGAGGAAATCTGGCTGCCCATCACTTGCAGAAAGACTTGGCTCTGCCTGTAGCAACTTCCCTATCTCCTTAGAGTAGACAAGAAAGAAACAGATTTGTACACATTTTACAAAGTGCCTTCCTTCAGTTTTAGTTTTAAAAAATGTTCATTTTGCAAGAAAAGTATATTGATTAGAAAGTAAACTTTACCTTATAGGGATTTTTTAATGTAAATGAACGGGGAGATGAAAAGAGGAAAAGCCAGAAAGGGAAAAACAAAATGGTCTGAAAACCAACCAGCAAATTTTTATGTATTGTTTAATTGAATTACCATAGAGCTGACGTGAATAGGGCAACTTACTTTGCCTGATTAAAAAAAATCGAGTCTGGGTATGATTTGGGGATAAGCCTGCCACACTGTGATTTGAAACTCAATTATAAAATATATCAATGCACTTTTGAATGTCATTGAATTGCATGCCTAGGCCTGAAAGGAAAATGCATGCACATTGGAATTTTGTACACAGACAGAAAATATTAATGCTTTTGAATCACCATCCCCACCGTTGCAAACATAGCTTTGCTGTTGATGAAAGCCTCGTGTACTTCAGTGAACAAATTTCTTTTTCCGCCTTTTTGGCTCAAGCACAATAGTGCTGTCACTAGGATAGTGACAGAGCACTCAATGTCCAGGACTAAGTCACATCACTGCCACTAAACAGGCACTAAACAGGCTGTCTGACTTTCGGTAGGTCCTTTAAACTCTGGTCACCAGTTTTCTCGCTTGTTAAATAAGTGGGTTGGCCTAAAAGGTTTCTTAAACCTCTTGCAACTCTGGTTTTGATTCTCACAATCTGAGTAAAATCCAGGGTTTCAGGTCAAAGGCCCAGGTACAGTGCAAGAAAGTATTGCTGACATGCCCTTGGCCTGAGCAGTGAACGTGGGACAGTGCGTAACAATGCATAAGAGAAAAACGGAGATCCATTCCTCCGAGTCAGATTGATTTAACATCCTTGCTTCTCCTCTTCCTTCCTAGCTTTACGTACTTGTAGGCTTTTTATTTCCTCCCTTAAGGGTATGTTATTTTTCCTAAGAGTTAGTAGCAGCCATAGGATCTGCAAGAAATGAAATTATTCATGAATAGTGAATTTGGCCCTGCAAAGGACTATGCCGAAGGTTAAATCAGCCACACAGATATCCAAGACCAAGTGGAAGGTCACGAGTACACCTCATTTAGAGATTTGCATGCTTAGAAATTTGAGACCGTGTTCATTAATTATTTAGTTAATTCAAAGGACATTAATAAATCCAAACTATGTTGATGTCTAGGTACTGGAGGTCTTAAGGAGAAATTTAAAAACACGGAATTATTCCTTCAGATCTAACCAGAAATTCTATTTATAATTATGACCTGGACTTATGATTAGCAAATTATCATCTGAAAATCAAACTGGCATTCTCTCCATAAACCTTTGATTTTCAGAAAGATGAGTTTTGGTCTGGGACCCTCATCATATATCTATTTCATCAAAAGGAGAAAGATAGAAAAATTGAAAAGCAAATGTTACCAGAAGTTTGGGCATCTCAGGATTTTACAAAATGCCAAGAGTGGCCCACTAAACACAATTCTATTGGACATGGTAAATCTACAATCTATTTAGTGTTCTGAGTTTATGACTAAGAGATGTACATAATTTGCATTCTCACATACCAGCAGCTGTTTTGTCTACGTCAATTCCTTTGATTTTTGCTCCATTTCAATTTAGAAAGCACTAAAACAAGTAAAGTAGAAACACTTATCCCATTTGTATATGGTTGTGGTCAATGAATAGAGGAACTCAGATAATCTTAGTCTATTAATTAACATTTGACCTGCTGCTGATTAAAAAGAAAAAACAACTCAAAAAACTTTAGCAACTGAAGTAGTAATATCAAAAATAACCTTTCATGGTTATTATGGTCAAATTATGCTTCACAGGAATAAACTTCAAAATACAGTCTGAACTTTTCTGTGCACATTTTGCAAATCCTAGGGGAAAATTATTTTTATTGTGTTATCTAAAATTAAAAAATAATATGGGAAAGATACCTCTGAAAAATAATTTATTTTATAAAATTCCTAAAAACCGATTTTGAATTTTTAAAAGTAACTACCTCCCCTTCATGTCCTAACATCCTTTCTTCAAAGCTGCTTCTAGTTTAGAAATAAAAGACGTCATGTCTCATGCTTTGACTGTTTTTCGGTGGCATATTTGATGTATTTACGATGTGACATTCCTGAATTTCAAGTAACCATAACTGTTGTATTATTTTGTATTGTATCGCTTTATGTGGTTCAAAAATAGAATATGCCACATTGAAATATCGTCATGTTGTGAAACTCATCATGTAATACAAATGAAAATCAATATTTAATGACTTGCAATCTATCCATATATAGTTTCAGTATGATTGTGTCTGTGTCTATAAAAGAAAACTGAAAAAATATGTAATCATATATTTCTGTTGAAATTGTAAATATATTAATTTTTTTCTTATTCTTTGTCTAGAAGTAGGATCATATGCCATTCATTGTACAGCTGCTCTAGAGCGTTAAGTGTTTAAAGTACAATCCAAAAATTGTTCAAAAGTCAACCTCTTGGCTTTGCTTCATGTGACTGCTGATAGCTTCTTGAGTGTTACTTGCATCATGAGGCTTGCTTTTGTGCTTTCATTTTCAACAATGGAAGTGTTTCATGTGGAAACCAAAGCAATCTAGAACCAGCCTGTTGGGTGATTGTGTCTTCTGTAAAGCCATATCGAAGTGTAGCTATATAATAGCACAAGGGTCCATATTTTCAAAGCTATCACTACCTCTTCCCTTCCTCTTTTCCTAGAAAATGCCAAGCAAAATTCTTCGAGATTAAGTGAGAAATTAGAAGTGTTTGTTACAACAAGTTGCTAGGTTTGGTTTTTGTTGTTTTGTTGTTGTTGTTGTTGTTTTGTTTTGTTTTAAAAAGAAAATACACGTTCTAATTCACCACTTTGCAGGTTTATGCTATGGTTTCTGAATAACCATATTTACATTTTTACATTTTATAAAAGCTGGCTGAGAAGTTCAGAAAGAATACGTAGTAAATCATCAGATGAAAACATTACAAGACCATAGAGTTGCAGATTTTTTCTAACTATAAGTCTCCTCAAGGTAGTTGTCCAAGGCCATGATGACGACATTGCTTACAAATTGATTTCCCCAACCTCCCTAGAAACAAATCTTTTCCTTATTTGATTTTAGCCATCAAATATAACATGGGAAAACTCAACCATTTATCAGAAATAATCGTTTTTATTTTAAAAACTCATTTCTCTATATAGTTATTGTAAGGTCTATTTTTTTTTTCTTTTTAGCCTTAAAGAATTATAGAAGACTATAGTCATCTGATTTGTTATTTTGCATATTTCATTCTGTAAATCTTTGGTTATTGCACTTTGTGCTTTCTGTTTTGCATGGATTTATTCATTTGCCTCCTTTTATTGTGAGAGGACAACACAGATAGTTAAATCTTTGTCAATACTAGGGGAGATTATGTTAACTGCCATTATCGTAACATCTTCATTTTTACTGCATGCCAAAAACAATGCTTGCCAAAGTCTTAGACATCCCAGTATAATATGGACATTATGTTTCTATTCATATCATTATTGAAAATATCCAGCTCAGTGCCTGGCACAATAAATGTGTATTTCCCTTGCCTATTCCTGCTCTATTTTTTTTTTTTCTCATTTAAAATGGAGATGAGCAGAATAACATGTGTGTGGCTAAAACAATTTTCTTGAAGGTTTTTTGCTGCTAAAAGATCTGTAATCCAGGATATTATTTGTACGAGTTGAACCAAAACAATTTTTCCCCTTTATCTTCACCATTCCGTATGATTACAAGACAAACCTTCCCTCCCCTACCTCAGCCCTGTCACATGAGAGGCTGCAATAAATAAGGTGAGATGGAACCAGGAGCACAGAGATCCAATAAGAGAAGCTCATTTAAATATTGTGAAATAAAGGAAGCGCCAAACCATTTTTTTAAAAACATGGATTCCCTTCGAATGCTATTATTCAGCCATATGATTACTGTCTTTTCTGACAAAATTTATCAGATGAAGTGTAAATGGACAACCTTTTACTTTTAATGGATGTAGACCTAGAAATCTTCACTACTGTTCATGCTTGTTACAGAATCATGAAATGGTGTGTGGGTTTGTTTTAAAAATTCTTCCCTGCCTCCTCTTAATTCTTTAATGCCATGTCTTACAGAAGATTGAGAAATTTCTTTCTGATGTGACTGTCATGCTCTAAAACTTGAAAAAAGATACTGACTCTAAAAAAAGATACTGACTCTCCCCTGTGTACATTAGAGCCATCTGTCTTTAATTCTTGGGCCCATTTTTGTTTTTAAGCTGCAAAATTTGAAGTATCTGTCACCAGACACAGGATTCATACAACTCATGATGAGCTGAAGAAGTAACACGTAGCTAATTTTCCGAAAGTATTGCACGTGCTTTCCTGAAAGAAAACAGAAACTGTATATTGCCACATCTTGCCAGAACCCCATCTGAAACCTTAACTCTGTCACACTCCTTGCAACTTCCTAATCAAGTTGCATATGTTTTAAATCTCACCAAGTTTCTAGGGCCTGGGATATCTTCCAACTTCTATTTAAGGGAAACCTTGAAATCTTGGGGTGAGGAGGCAGGATGGGACAGGGAAGGAATTTAAGATAGAAGATAATTGAAGAGATCCCAGCAGGGACCTTCCTGGCCAGAATATGGGAAGAGCAAATCCTATTGGCTTTACCTTTGAGAGTCCCTCCAAACCATGCAGGTGAAACTGGACCTGTTTTTGATATTGTCAAATGTATTCTACTTTGGAGGTCCCAATGTCTAAACCGGAATTTTTTCATCTACAACGTCCTCCACTTCTCAACGCCACCCCTCAACTCCTGCTGCTCATGCTAACAAACATTTTTCTCTCGTTATGATCAGGTTCACAATAAAATGTATGCTTGCAAACTGACTTGAAGCACAGGTATTTTTATGAATGCAATAAAATGTTTTTTAAGGAAATGCAAGAGGATGTCAGGGAAATAGAACACCTTGTGGATGTTGGTTGGTGAACACTGGTATGAGAAAAAGGAGCTCAGGAATTTTTATTGCTGTATTTATAAATGTGTTTGAAAGAATTTGTAAATGCCACAGGTACATTTTTAAGGTGATATGTTCGGTCCTTATAAAATTATTAAAAATTACAGGGTGAGCTTAAATGACATTTGCCAGTTTTACTTTACATGATCAATATTGATACTGTTGCTGAACTATGTAACTTTATGATGCATTTTTCAATCCTTTTTCAGAGCAAATGCTTTTGCAATGGTAGCAATGTTTAAATTGACTTAATAAATTATTTCCTGAGCAAAGATTTTTGGAGGGTTTTTATATGTATATGAAATATGTATTACATGAAAAATGCAACTTAATACAAGTTCTTTTCTTTGTTCCAACAAACCTTATTAGAACATGTTTTTTAAAAGAAAAGGACAAAAACAATACTTTAAGCTTCTCTGGAAATAAAATATGCAGACACATGCTAAAACATTTATCTTAGGACACTCTTATACATAGCTTTTTTTTCAGGCATGAATTTTCGTAGTCATCTTTCAACAGCTTCTCTGATTTTATTTTCCCGTTAATTCTAAATCAAAACTGAATCTTGCTTCCGACTCAGCCAAATTCTGCATCTCTCTCCACTGTCCTCACGTTCCCCTAGTCTTTATCCAGTTGCCACACCTGAGCCTTGAAAATGCAAACGTGCTTGGAAGCACCCAGAAAGTCCTTGGACTTTCTCCTGGGAAAAACCAAGAATAATCCAAAGGAGTTTCCAAATCTGAGATAACGATCAACTTTTTCAAATGAAGTTGAAGCCACAAACTCAGTGCCAAAGATTCTTATTTTCTTTTGTTTGCTTCTTCCTGCCTTGAATTATCCTATGTCTTCACTTAAAACCAGCTACAATTAAATCATCCATTTACGATGTTTTATTTGTTGCATAAAATATTTCATAAACCCTTGAAAATTACATAAACATAACAAAGACCCATTACCAACATCCAAATCTTATAAATATTTTACCATATCTGTTCCATACCCTTTTTTTTTTTTTTTTTAACAAATCACAAATTTGTGAACACCACAGATCTGGAGATAGGGCAATTTATGCCCCTCACCAACCAAATTTTCTACCTCTCTCTTTAGTGGTAGCCACAATCCTGCAGTTATTGTACATCCTTTCTGGCTATTTTTAAAATGCATTTACCTTATATCTATGTATCCATAAATAATACATGCAATTATTTGGGGCGTTTGTAAATTTTACATAAATAATAGTATATATTATTATTCACTTTGGTTTTTTTTTATTCGGCATTGGGTTTTTGAGACACAAATAGCCCTGATCAAGTTTTTATTTTCATTATTAGATGTGACTGCAATGAGCATTCCTATGCCAATCTCATCTTGTACGAGCTTCTCCAGGTTATATCCCAAAAGGTGGAATTGTTGGGTCATATACAATGCATATTTTAACATTTCCTAGATATTGACAAATTGCTGTCTTTTCAAGGTAGTTGTACCAATGTATTCCCCTGCCATGAGTAGGAGTTCACATTTCTCTTCATCTTTATCATTACCTGGTCTCATCAGATGTTTTAATTTTTGACAATTTGATAAGCATAAAATGATACATTGTTACTATTTTAATTTCCATTTCCCTGGTTAATTCATCTTGTATCTGCATAACTCATCTCTACCTGCTTATCTTTTATGCCATCTTTGTCATCTTCCAAGTTTCTATACTCAAATCTTAGGGCTTCTCTTCTGGTCCATTTTTCTGTTTATCTATCCCTGCCCCAGTGCTCCACTGTTTTATTACCATACTTTATACAAAGTCTTATTATCTGGTATATTAATGCCCATACCACCATATCTTTCTTTAAAATTATTCTGGCTATTCTTGGCCATTTATTCATCATATGAATTTTGAAATGAGCCTATCAAGTTTCCTAAAAAATTATATTGAGAACTACATTGTGACACATTGGATTTATGTATTAATTTTAGGAGAAGTTATGTCTTTATAAATATTGTGTCTTCCTAATCATTAACATTACATATCATTTCTTTTACATTGGTCTTCAATAAAATTTTATACTATTCTTCATAATTGTTTGCATGTGTTTTATTAGATTCATTCCTATGTACCACATAATTTCTGTTGCTATTATAAATGAAACAATAGCAACAGAATATTTTTTTAAATTAAAAATTACTAAGAACAAATAATTTTTTAAAATTATCTTGTTCTAAGTGATCATTGCTGGCATATAGAAACATCCACTGATTTTTTAATACTGATCTTGCATCCTGTTATTAGTTCTTATAATTATAGTTCTTATAATTTGTAGGTTTCCTTGGATTTTTGATTTTTACAACTATATCATCAGAAAGTATTAATATCAACTTTGTTCCTTCTTTTCCAGTCCTCATACCTCTTATTTCTCTTTCTTGATCTATTTCCTGGGCTAGGGCTTCCAGTACAGTGTTAAACAGAAGCAGGATAATGGGCATTCTTTCTTGTTCCTGACTTCAAAGAGAATGCTACTCAAAGTTCTCCATTACCTATAAAGCATCACGTAGGTGTAGGGGCCAAGGGAAAGGTTCCCCTTCACCCTCTGAGGTCTCACTGAAAATCACTGAGAAAGGGTAAATTAATAGAAGAAAAGGTATACACATTTTTTATCATAATTTTACATGACACGGGAGCCTTCAGAATGAAGACCCAAAGATAGAAGGGAAATTGTTGATTTTTATGCTTAGGTTCATCAAAGTATGGACAGCTGTGTAGAAATATGATTGAACAAAAAGTGTATGATCTAACCCTAACAGACTGAGCAGAGAAACTCTGCAAGGCCCGTCTGTCTAGATTCTTCCTGGCCTGTCTGTGCAGCGTTCCTTCCTTCTGGGTATGGGGCAGGACCCTCTCTGGAACGGGGGTCTTACAGTCAAACGAAGTAGATCAGATAATTTCTTTATGGCCAATTTTTATACAGAAAGTCAGGGGGAGAGTTAGAGTAATATTTTTAGGTTTTATGGCTGGCTTTGGGGAAAGGGGGTTCTGGTCTCTATGACCCACCTTGGGGAAGAGGATTCTAGTTTCCATGGCTAGCCTCAGGGGAGAATGAGGGGCCAGCGACAGGAGGGCAGGAGGGCAGAGAGAGCAGCTCTGGACTCCAAAAGTGTTTACAGATACCCTTAATTATGTTAAAGAAATTCCTTTATAGTCTTAGTTTGCTAATAATTTTTTATCATTAATTGGTGTTAAAAGTTTTCACAATCTTTTCTACATCTATCGATATGATCATGTGGCTTTTCTGTTAATTAATGTGTAAATTATTATAGAGAATCACTTTAAGGAATATATTTTAAGGTTAAATTACCCTTGCATTCTTGGAACAAACCTCACTTGTACATGATGTAATTTTTTTTATTTCAACATATTACGGGGGTACAAATGTTTAGGTTACATATATAGCCTTTGCCCCACCTGAGTCAGAGCTTCAAGCGCGTCCAACCCCCAGACTGTGCACACCGCACCCATTAGGTGTGTATATACCCAACCCCTCCTCCCCTCTCCCACCTGCCCAACACCCGATGAACGTTATTACTATAGTTCATGATGTAATTTTGCAAACATGATTAGATGAAATTTGTTAAAATTTTATCTAGGATTTTTGCATTTATAAGATAAGTCCTTTTTTGCTGCTTCGTATCTCATTTTCTGAAGTGATTTATAAGTTAATATCTTCTAGGATAGTTCTACTTCTTGTAATTCTATCAATTTTTGCTTTTACAATCTGAATTATTAAATCAGCCAATTCTCTAATAATTACTATAGGAACAAGATATAATTAAAGATCCTTATCACATAATTCATTGTACCTGAGGTCCCCCAATTTTTTTTCTCTCCTTCAATTCCACAACTGCTAAATGAGTTAGGAAAGGAAATGATTACTTTGGAAATGTTGTTATTTATCCTCAGTATCTCTTACTGGACCCTGCTTTGTCATTGACGGGTACCTGGGGGCGAAGAGCAATGTTCAGTTACACTCAGGACTTATCTGAAGCATCATTGGTCAACCTGTGTGCAAAAACCTTCCCCTACAATTATTAACATGACAACAGAATCTCCACATTTCCACAGTTGCCAAATATTTTTTTTCAAAGAAAAATCTCAGTATTTCCCTACCCGATGAAATACATTCTGTGCCTTCAAAGTTATTCATTGTGTGAGAAATAAGAGAATTTCAGGGCGTGGTAAGAGACTGATGTTTGGCCCTTCCCACCAACCATTGTATAAACTGGGGTGGTTCCTCGTCTTCTCTGGTCTTATGTAAAATGGAGAAAATGATACCTGATTTGCTCAAAAGAGAGAGAAGGGAGCGACTCAGAGCTGATGTCTCTTAAAGTCCCTTATAACTCAGATGTAACATCTGTTTAATTGGAGTTTTGCCTGTGAACCAAGGGTAAGATCTTGGATTAATACTCTAGGTGATTTCTAGGCTGAGGATGAAGATCAAGAGGGAATCCAAGTTTCATCCTCATTCCTGTTTTCAGATTCAGTGGATGTCACATAATTCTACAGAGATTAAAAGAATGAACATCTTGGCAAAAGTTTTGTGCAATGTTAGTTGAATTACGAATTGATGACATCTTACTGGGGTGCATTTAAAATGGACATGCATTTTGACTTAGTAATCCTTCTTCAAGGAACTTATCCCAAGAAAAAATAATTAGTCAAATACATGAAATTCTGTGTCCTAAGATGTTGGAAACAATATAGTTATCCATCAAAAGGGACTTATTAAATAAAATATATGGAGACTTTCAGTTTATGAAATGGCATTTATATACACAGATATACACATGTAGAGAAAGATTTCTGAAACAGCATTTACTAAAATTTAGTGGTCAGATTTGTTGCGATTTATACTTTCTTTTTTATATTCTTCTAGACTTGAGTTTGTTTAACAAAAGCACATATTGTGTTAAGGTAATCAGGAAAATTTTTTTCTTTTAAATGAAGAAGGCATAACATCTCAATTCCCCTCTAGAAGTTATTCCAAATGTACTGTTTTGGTTTCCTGGTCTAGCAAGCTCCTGACGTTGGGTATCTATCATCACAACAATCTCTAAATTTATAGCCCAAGAAAAATCTCAAGTCAAGAGAGACTACAGCCTGCAGCATTTGCAAAGGCGAAATTGACCGCAACCCTGCAGAGCTGAAGAACATATGCCAGACTTCAGGAACTCAACATTTTCTCCCTCAGTCCAGCTGCAACACAGATTGTACACCGTAGGGAGAGGCTGTGTGTCCACTGGCCTCAATGACTTGGGTCACTCCTGCAGCAATTGACCAGCCAGATCATATAACCTCTGTACTGCCCCCAAAGAAGAATGGGCTGGGAGCCCATGCAAAAAGGGACAATTTACATTGAATTTAACATACTTTCTGTGCTTACCTGGTACCCTCTCCTCCTGTGGGCACTCCTGGGTGTTGGTGAAGGATGTGGCCAAGTCAGTTGTCCCCCCTACAGGGTGACCTAAGATTAACAGCACCCACCCAGCCCCACTCACTTGACACCCTAGTTCTGGTTGCCTTTGTCACTGTCCCCATTAGGCATTGCCATGCAAAGCACGACTCCTGTTCTGAAGCAATGGGAAACCTGGAAGAGATGGACTCATCGCAACTTGGTTGGAGCTTAAAAACATGGTTCTAAGTGAGAAAAAAACATACATATTTTACATATTTGCATAAATTAAAAATGTATTCACCTTAAACAATACACGTTTCACAAGAATATGTGTCAAAAAAAGGTTATATATTAAACACACTTGATAGTTGCCTATGGGAATTGGGGCTGGGGCGGCAGGAGTGGAATAAATGGGAATTTAAGAAATCAAAAATATAATAAAAATAAAACACACTAACTCCTCAGCTCTAAACCATTTGCCTTCCTTGGGCGCCTAAGGGGATGCGCAGCTGTCCAGAGCCTTCCCTAGATACTTGGTGCCCTCTTCGCCTTCCCGTTCAATGCCTCTTCTCCCATCGCTCCCTCTCCTCTCTTTCTAAGACTCCCAAAACCAATTTCATTATTCATTCACTCACACAGATACTCCCTCTTGCTCTCTTATTCACACCCGTTGGTTCTCAGTCTCTGACCCCTTCTTCCACACCCATCACCACCCTGCCAAAGAGAGCAGCTCACCATGGTGTGCCACCCTGATGCTGCGCAGAGCTAACAAAACTAATCCAAGTGACCTTCGCTCAGTCAGCCTGCTTTCTCTCCTCTTTCATCTTCTCTTCTCTTCCTTCTCTCTCTCTCTTTCCTTCCCCCCTTTCTCTCCCCGCTGAAGCATTGTTGCTAGCAGTGGGTGGCTCTGGGACGGGCCTAAAGCCATTGGCAGTCACCACTGCAGCATTTCCCTTCTAGAGCCACCTCCCCCTCCTAGTTTCAAAGTCCAACAGGTCAGTGAGCAGCTGGAGACCATCCCACGGCTGATTCCATACGGCTTTGCTTCCTGACTGGGAGAGATGACTCTAGTCTGGAGACATTTGCCAAGAGCCTTGGGCCTGGTGACCTCCCCCAGGACCCCCAAGCCACGTCCTTCCCTGAGCTGTGAGTAGAAACCAGGGGGATGTGGATCGGCAGAGGCTCCACGAGAGGGGCAAGCCTGAGGTCTGAAGCCTGTTGCCGAGGGGATTCTGGAACGTTAGGCCTGGGTGGGGTCTTCAAGACCGGGCGTGGAGCACAAAGGTCTCACCCTGTCATGAATGCCAATATTTTGTAATGCCTCCTTTTGTCCTAAAATGAAAAACATGGATAATGAAACACAATTTCAAAACAATAACAACTGCAATATGAAAATGAAATCTATTTGAGATCAAGTATTAACTTCCATATATAGATGCCCAGAGATGACTATTTTAAAAGACATAAAGCATCCTCACATAGTGCCATCATGCCCCTAGGAAATAGGGCCACCCCTCAATGCTGATGAGGAGACTCTGAGAAGGGCAGTGATATTCCCGGAGCCTCCCACACCCTTCCTTCCACTCAGACTCTGCTCTCTCTGCAGTAGAAGCAGAAAATATGGAGGGACCTGAGGGAACCAGACTTTAGGAATTATATCCTATGTGCTCACGATTATCACATGATCTTGTATGGCAAGAAGCCCACCACCTCCTCACCAATTTCTCCCATGAGCACACGAGCTTAAGCAGCTGTCTGCATGTTTACATGCCATAGTGCGATCCTGTGTCCTACAGATACAAGGGACCCTTACCCATTCCCTATCATGATCACCTTTGGCTTCATTTTCCCCTCTTCTTCCCTTTTTCTCTCTCCTTCTTTCCTTTTCTATTTGGTTTTTTTCCCCACTGACAATTGCGATTTTTTGAAACTTAATACATGCCTGGTACTTTAAATGCATTATCTCCTTTCATCTTCCACCGAACTTGTGAGTGAGTACTATTATCCTCTTCCACAGAGGAGGAGACAGAAGAATAAAGAATAATTTTGAAATGTGGTCAAAGACAAAAACAGAGAAGTGACAACTTGGGATTCAAAGCCAGGTCTGTCTGACTCCAAACTCAGACTGATTCCACCAGGCACCTTCTTCCCTACCCCCAATTCTGCTTGGATTTCTCTTTTCCTTCAGTCCAGTCTTTCGCCCAGAACATCATTTAATTCCATTTTCTCAGAAGCAGCTAAAATTATACCCAGAGTCTCATGCTCAGTAAGGAAGAAACCATGCTGAAAGCACCAGCTGTGGACACAGCAAGAGAAATGCCCTGTAGGCTGCCCCTTCCCCTTTCCTACCCCAGCCGTCGAGGGCCGTGGAGCTGGACTGATGGTGGCAGTAGGTGACGAGATAGGGCAGGTGCCTAAAATCTTGATCAACTCGCTGGGGACTCCTTACCACAGGTCCACCAAGGAAACTACGCAGGAAAACTAATCTTGCAAACCCACGCCACATAGACATGAATGCCACAATTGTCACCTGGCCTTTCAAAAACCTTTGGGGACTTTATGCCAACTGTTTTCTTACCTACTATACCTGGATCTATGCTTGCTTGTGTTTGTCCATCCAAACACACACTTCATTGAGCACACCCTTCTTAAGCCCCTGCTGGGTGCAAAATATACTTTCAAAGCATTTGAGCATCTATTATGCACCAGGGGTGCAGATGTAGCCACAGCGAAGACAAAGCCCCTGCCCTTGTGTATTCTAGGAAGGAGACAGAAATAAACAGATAAACAAGTGGATATGTTTTTTTAAAAGGTACCCAGTAGAGATACATGCTATGAATAAAGCCAAACTAGGGTGAGGGGACAGAAAGATAAAATGGGAGGAAAGGGGGATGGGCTACGTGAAACAGGGAGATCTCCGTGTTTTAAGTGTTGTCAGATATGCAAAAACAAATAAATCACAATCTTTGTATATACCTACATACTTAACTGTATGATATTCCTATACATAAAACATTCAGCCTTGTTTATGCCTGATATGCACACTTTGGGCTAAATATGTATACAAAGTTACAGAAGCAATCTGTTTTTAGTATAAAAGAGTGGAGAAAATATCTCGGTGGTGCCTTCTTTCCTCTAATTAGCTAATGACTGTGGAATTTATAACATTTCCAGGTAGGTGCGGTATGTGCTCCAATGTGCCATTTTCTTGACATACGCCTTCTCTCCCACCAAGAAGGGCTGCACGGGAGGGCGAAGGGATGGTAAATATGCCCACTTCCGGCTGAGAAATTTCCTGACTCCTGTCAAGCCTTTTCCTGACATTTTTTTGTCAAGACATTTTCTTGAAATTTTTTTCTTAAAAAAATTTAAAATTAGCCCTACAGGGAGGCCTCCCACATGCACCCCAGCAGGCAGTCCTGGCTGCAGTGGGAAGCATTGATTTAACACAGGCCGAGGGCCAGCAGGGGAGATTGCAGAGCATGCCTACTCCCAAAAGTGCGGAAGGAAGACGCAAAGGTGTCAGACCCAGGCAGAGCCCCTGCTTGTGAACAACACCAACTGCCCCTGTCTCAACTTCAGCAAAAGGGCAGATAGCGGAAGGCTGTGGAGGGAGCTGAGATAAGCGCCAGCAGGGTGAGGAGGTGGGCAGGATGGAGCATGCAGAGAAGTGAGGAAGGCTGGGCAGGAGTGGAGGAACTTCTGCTTGGAACAGCCTCCACCTGCTTCTCTGCAGGGAGGCAGAGCACACGCAGGACACAGGGGTCTGCCACAGGGAAACAGGGTGTTAGAGACCACGGCATGGGCTGGACGATACCAAACAGCAATGACAAGTGTCCCCTGCAACTTCCTGTAGGATGCAGACCAGTTTGTGAGGGAAAAAAGGACCTGCTCAGAGTCTGAGAGCTGCCAGCTCCAGCACAGGGGAGCAGATGAGAAAAAGTTTCTCCCCCAACCAGTCACTGCCCCTCGCACATCCAGATCCCAGCGAGCCTCCAACAGCCTCTGTGAGAGGGGGCGTCTCAAACCCTCAACATCGTGAGGGGCCTTCAGACTACCCAGGCCTCTCCTGTAATCTGCCACTGCCTCCTGGGCTCTAGGTTGATAAAACCTTCCTTTCCTAACTCAAGAGCTAGGAGCTAACTTAGGAGCTATCCTAAGCATCAAATGAGATACCAAATGTGACAAGTTTATTGAAAGCTACCTAAGATGCTGTACAGAAATGAGACATAATTAGCATTTTAGTCAATCACACTGTGTCCGTTGTATATTTTCAAGTATTTTATAAGGTTTTTTGTTTTTTGGGTTCTTTCGGGGGGGAGGTTTCCATTTTAAAGCCTGGTAAATACTTCCTCTGGGTTGAAAACTGGTTGTGGATGTTGGGAGAATCTTTACTGTTACAAAGAGAATTTCCCCCTACAATTTCCAAATGCTCATGAAAATTGATTTCTCACACTTACCTTGCCCAGTAGTTTTTCCCTTTCTGATACCATGATTTGGAGGAAAGGAAACAAAGTTAAGGTGATCTGCTCGCTATAGAACTCTGAGAATTAGGCAGCTGGGAAATTAAATCCAGCTACTCGCTTGGCATTTATTACATAGGAGTGGTCTTGTTTTCCAAATTGAATTTCATCTTTAAACATCTTGAGTTGTTCATGTGAATTAAAGCGAAAATTGGTGAACTGAATTTAAGTCACTAGCTTTCATCTGTGGTTAGCCTAAAAAGGCACAAACCAGTTAAAACAATAAAAACAAAAAAGAAAAAGCCTATTCAGAAATAGACCTAGGATTTAGTTTTATTAACTCAAATCTCAGTTATCTCTTCTCCCACTCTACCCTAGCTCTGTCTTCCCCCCCTACATACACACACACACACACACACACACACACACACACACACACACACAATTTCCAAGAACCCAAGAAAAGCTTTATTAACCCTCAACTCCTAAGTCATCCTCAAAACATAGGCTATTTTGAATGAAAAACGCATGCAACTATCTAGATATTTAGATTTAAAATTTTTTTCTGGCAAATGATGAAAATAGAAGCATGTTTATGTCTTTCTGTCCATCATTTATCAGTATTCCTAGTATTTTTTAGTTTGGGTTTTTTATTGACAGGCAATAGATTTTGAGGTATTTTCTAGATTTGTTTATTTCACTTATTGACT
>RJWJ010017936.1:0-32278 GCA_004363605.1 Indri indri
AATCAGACTTCTCCACATTAATTTTTCTATTTTATTACTTGCAGCCAAAAACATTCTTACACCATGCTGGGAAACCTCTGTTTTCTGGAAACATCTATTTCTGCAGAGCCCTCCATTCTCTGCCATGCCTTACTGTGGGGAGGAAGGTCAGGGAGGCTTGAACAAAATGTGAGAGGTGAAGACCTCTTGAAAAACTCCTTAGATGGGAAATAAATACACTTGGAGTTACCTTAGAAGCAGGTCCACCTAACAGGGATTCTAATATTGTCAGCATTTTTCATAGGACCTCCACGCCACTACTTCCTTAAACCAGCTAGATCACAATAATCAAGGAGGTTTGTTAAAAATACAGATACTGAGGGGCTGGGCGTGGTGGCTCACTCCTGCAATCCTAGCACTCTGGGAGGCTGAGGCATGTGGATCGCTTGAGCTCAGGAGTTCAAGGCCAGCCTGAGCAAGAGCGACACCCCGTCTCTACTAAAAATAGAAAAAAAAAATTAGCCGGGCATGGTGGCTCACGACTGTAGTCCCAGCTACTGGGGAGGCTGAGGCAGGAGGATGGCTTGAGCCCAGGAGTTTGAGGTTGCTGTGAGCTAGGCTGACGCCATGGCACTCTAGCCCGGGTGACAGAGTGAGACTCTGTCTCAAAAAAAAAAAAAAAAAAGAGAGAGAAAAGAAAAATACAGATACTGAGTTTCCTTTATTTGTACAGAATCAGAATCCTGGGAGTCTATAAACCGTTCATTCTCACCAACAACTTCATGAGTTTAGTCAGGTTCCCGATGGCTTTACATCATACAGACTCTGGTCTGCGCCATCTGGTTGGCTCACTCCGTGCTTCCTTCCCTTAAACCAGCTCCTTCTCAGACGCAAATAGATTCCTCTCCTCTTCGCATGAAGAGTAATTTTCCCACCCCAACTCAGCTTCTACCTCACAAGGCTTCTCAAGACACTCCCAAACAAATACAGTCCACTCCCTAAGATGCATATTAATGAAAAAGAAATTATCTATCTTATTGCATTGCTGAAGATCAGCTGCAATTGTCAAATATGATTTCTAAGTCAAAAAGGTTCTGAATTTTTCAGGAAATAACATACTCACAGAGATTCTCCTGAGGTGTCCTGGGAGTTATTCTTATTTCTCTCTTGTGGGTGAAATTTGGCCCGTGGTTCTACTGTGTTTTCCAAATCAGTGACGTTAGTCTTTCCTAGCCAACCATGTGGGGGAATTCATCTGGAGCTAACGGAGGCCTGCTTCAGGGCATGGGAGACAGTCGTGCAGAGCTAAATGTGGAAAAGACCCATGGAAAAAGGGCATTCAGCCTCCCCGCTAGGGACAAGAACTTTGCTGTACCACTTTCTTAGTGCTGACTGCCCAGTTCCCCACGGAAAAGAAAAAGGCAAAAAGGAAGTGTGGTGGCTCACCTAACACCCATTCCAACACCTCTCGCTTGCTTTTTTCTCTTCTAAGGCCCCACGGCTAAAAACTACAATTCCCAGGAATCTCTATTATCAGAGGTCAGGCACGTGACCTTCGTTCCACCAATCAGTCACACTCAGTAAGGTTGGGATGCAGATGTGAGCAATGTGAGGCATCAAGGTGATGTCCATCCAAGGACATCAGATCTTCTGGCAAGAATTGTGGCAGAGGGATGTGGTTTGGGACAGCCAAGGCAGAGCTTCTGACACCCAGTGCTGAGGGTCAAAGGTGCTGAGCTGTAGGCAGAAGGGTCAGAGATGTTTCAACTAGAACATCCACTTGGTGTGGTTGGGTGTTTCTCGCTAAGTTGTCTTGTCTGCATTGCCCTGGCTCTGAAGCATCCAAGGCCAGATCCTTGGCCTTCCCGATGACTCATTAGCTGCTTAATTGAAATCTTTTTAAAAATATCTTTCTCTTAACTATTTAGAATGGATGTTGTTGTTTGCTAAGGAGACCCTTAAGCTATTGGGGAGGCAATTTAAATATTCCTCTAAATGAAAAATAGATAAAACTGTTTATTTTTAAACGCAAAAATTAAGAGCTATAACATTGCCAGCAGCCCAGAAAATGCTCTCGCACCCACTCGCAATCAATTACCTTCTGAAAGCAATCATTGTTTTGATCCTTATCACTATAGATTAGTTTTGCCTGTTTTTCAAATTTCATATAAATATAATAAATCATACATTATATACTTGTTAGTGTCTGGCTTCCTTGCCCAACAGTTTTTTATGAGATTCATCCATGGTCCTTCCCCCTTTTTTTTTTTTTTTTTTTGCTGTGTAGTATTCCCCAGCTGATTTCTCCACCCTCATATTGATAGACGTTTGGGTTGTTTCCAGTTCGGGGCTATTATGAATCAAGCTGGTGTTAGGAACATTCTGTGGCACACAACTACAAGTACGATTGCTGAGTTGTAGGGTAAGCTCTGGGTTAGCTTGAGTAGATATTGCCAAACAGCCGTCCAAGGGGGTTGAACCAATTTATACTCCCATCGGCAGTATATAGGGAAAAAGGCCTTAGCAAAGATTTTGGTCTAATTTTAAAACAGCTACAAACAGGAGATAAGTCCCCGACTACCGGGACCGATCATTGATGCAGGTGATATTGATTAAGGGAAATTTGAGGTGAATGTCCCCAGTATTCTAGCACAGAGATCCTGGGCTGGACAACTCAGGTAGTAAAACCTCCAACCTTTAGTATGCAGACTCACGGGACAGGTAAGGTGCTACCCACATAGAGAGAACAGAGCCCTATAATAAAGACTATAATCCTAACATGTCAAGGTCAAGGATGAGCCTATCGCAATGGAGTACAAAGAGATTATTAATTATTTTCTCCTTCCCCTTTTATCCCACCAATTCCAGGTTAGAGTTCTTGCTCCTTGATCATGACTCTCCTTCCAGCCATCCCACACAATCAACCCCCTACTAAAGAAGGAAAATCCCTGAGCACTCATTCAGGAGTGTACATGCTGGAGTTGTACAGACCTGGGTTTGAACCCTGACCAGGGCTGAGGCTAGGATGAGACAAAAGAGGTGCCTAGAGTTTCACAATGGAAGGGTCAGCCCCTGCTCAACCCTGAGAGTAAGGGTCTTCTTATATTTGGCACCTCACTGCTTCACCCTAGTCCTGACTCTGACCTTGACCATTACTAGTTGTATATCTTGGACAAGTTTCTTAAATCCTCTAAGCCACAATTTCCTGATCTGAAAAATGGAAATAATACCAATACCTACTTCAGAGGTAGTAATCAGATAAAGTGGTAGCACTGTGCTGGATTCATAGCAAATGCTCAATGAACTTTAACTGTTATCATTAAATCCAAACCAGGTTGATTTTTGCTAACAGTGCCTTTGTTGGAAATTTTTATGACCCTGGGCAAAAATTTCTGAAACACATAACCTGTATCCTCTCCCACCCCACCCATGTTCTATGTCACTTAGTCACATGATCATCCCTCTCCTCACCATTCCCTGGACAACTCAGTTTGAGAATAAATAATAATTTTCACCTTGGCTGGCTTTGGCTATGATGAACATAGTGCAGCCTACCTTTCCAACTCAGAATATCACCACCCCTTAACACTCTCAAGGTCAGGTTTCTGGTCTGCTTGGGGTGGCTGGTCTACCAGCCTTGGGTGGGGAAAGGAGTCGAACAAATCAATAAGATGGTTCCCAAGGTCCTGCTTACCTGAAAAGCCAAAAGGAGATCCACAGAGACAAATGGATGAAATAAATCAGAACTACAGAGACATATTCCAGAAGAGACTAGGGTTTTCTCCCCAGACAGAGTAAAAGTCTAAGCCCCCACACACTCTTCAAAGTCATTCCCTTTGCGGAACATCACCAAGGTGTGGTTGGATTGGGCCATTGCGTTGTGAGCATTTTTCTCCTCTTTCTCAGCCCAGAGTATAGGGGAGAGGGGGGCAGTGTCTCTTACACAATCTTGGATCTCCTCTTCTCTTCCTTTGCCTTGTCTTCCCTTCTCTGCACTCTCTCTCCCTCCCTCTCGCTCTCTCTTTCTCTCTCTCCTTTCCATCATATATTCATGGAATGTATGTGGTATCAGCAAAATGAATGACGCATCCTAGGATTTTTTTTTGACTCTTTAATATGGAGCATTTGAAACATACAAAAATAGATAGAATGCTATAATAAACTCCCATGCACCTTACCCATCACACAGCCCCCCAAATTGTCAATTCATGATCAATCTTTCATACCCGCATCCACTTCTCCTACCCCTGCATTATTTTAAAGCAAATCCCAGACAACACATCATTTCACCCATAAATATTTCAGTATGCATTGCTAAAGATAATGCCTCTCTGTTTAACATAGCCATAATATCATTCTCACACCCCAAAATTAACAAAAAATTCTTAACATCATCAAATTTCCAATTGTCTTAAAAATGTCATAAAGGTAATTACGGCACATAGTTTGTTTTGAATCCAGATCCAAGTAAGCCTGGGATTTTTTTAAATTCATCTTTACTGTTATTCTTTTCTCCTCTCACGGCCACCTCTCTGGGGATGATTACATCATAGTTCTAAAATTCCTGCCCCAAATGTGCACATTGCTTGCTTTGCTGATACCACATAAATTCCATGAATACATCATGGAGGAACAGGGAGGGGCTTAGCACACACTCTTAATTGTAGCCCATCAGACTGCTATGTGCTGGGGCTCAAACTGTCGACACATCATAAATTCACAGCATTCTCAGCAGGGGGTGGAGGGCTGGGACCCTTTTGATTGCAACCTCTCAGGGAACATTGTGTTCCCGGGTTCTCTCTGCTTTGCTAATTCAGCATCCATTCTGCCAGCGCAGGGAGGGCTGGGGCACAGATTGGTTTCTGGACTCTCTCTGCCTCCCACATGGTTTGCTTGCTCCATCAACCCCCACAAAGTTCCTAACCTCAACCGGACCCCTGTTTTTGTCAGCCCACTCCTCGGCCCTTCCACACGCTTAGTTGATTGCTCTATATGGACAGCTGAGGCCACTGAAGATGCCTCAGGCAACCACCTTGGATGGGGAATGTGTTGAGAGAGGGTGTGTGTGTGTGTATGTGTGTGTGTGTGTTGGGGGGGATGTCTCTGTTGCTGCAGCACCCCAAGGAGATACTACACCTGTGGCAAGAACTCTCTCTCCCCTCCTGTTTTCCCACACCCAAACCTAGTCACTGCACCTGTGCTTTATGTGAGCATATTTCAGGCAACTGGTTCCCTTCTAGATTCTAGAACCTTCCAGAAACAAAATAAATCAGCCAAAGCCTCGCTACTCAAAGTGTGGTCCCTAGACCGGCAGCGCTGGCATGCTTATTGAAAAAGCAGCATCTCGGGTCCCGCTATAAGCCAACTGAATCAGAATCTGTGCCTGTTAACCAATCCCCAAAAGATTCTCGTGCATGTTCAAGTTTGAAAAGTGTGGGCACAAGGTCAAGTTCCTGGGGCGGGGGAGGAAGAGCTAGGACCATTTTCCTACATGTTCACACATTTTAGATACATGTCCCGTTGAGAGCCACTGCTTCTTAAAAACGTGAAGGTAAAGGCAGGGAGAACTGGCCACCTTGTAATCAGGACTAATGGATCTCGAAATGGAAAATGAGGCCCTCCTCTGCCCATGCCCGAGGCACGGTGCGCGGCCCCCTCTCTTGACGCCCACTGGTGCCCTCGGAGATCCCTGTTCACGGAGAACTTGCTTTTAAATGAGAGTCAATGGACCAGGTCGCGAATCTGTCAGACGCAGGAATTTCTGGTGCTCGTGACTGTTATAATTAAAATCATCCAAGTTGACTAAATTGGCCGAAAAGGAACCAGGCCCAACATGACTGCCGTTCAAAGGGGAGCAAAATAGCTCCTAATTTGTTAATTAAAAATATGAATGCATTCCACACAGAATGGCTGTGCGTTAAATTCTATTCGGATTCCATTAGAAAACAAATAAGCTCTGGGCCCTGATTAGAGGGACCCGGTTCCCCCAAATCTATGTGGATTTGGTTGGGCTTTTTTTCCAAGAACAAATGTAGGGCTTGCAAAGACCTTGCAGAAAAGTCAAATTCCTGGGGAGATTTCTCTGGTAAATCAATCTGGTAATTAGAAAAACACGCCAATAGATTAGATCTGCTCTCTATTTTTTCATCATACTGATGAGACTGGTTCAAAAAACATATTTCCAGAAAGATGGTTGAGGCATTTCCTGCCTACTCCAAAATTCATCCACTGTGGAAACTGACAGCTTGGAGGCAGGAGGGAGGGAAAAGACAGGGAAAAAAAAATAGCTGACGATGGGAGAAGAGGGGACACAGAAGGCACACCTGATTTCTGCTGTTTGGCCTGCCCCTCCCTGCCACCGGTTGCGAATATCTGCCCCTGCCACTCAGCAGCCATGGGCCAGGCAGCTAAGCCTCAGTTTCCCTCTGAGAATAAAGGCCAGGTTGCATGCTCTCCGAGGGCCCTGCCAGCACCGAGGTTCTGCCACTCCTCAGGCCTTGGTGTCCCTGAGGCTGCCTCTCTCAAGCTCCTCAACGCTGTGCAGCAGCGATTCTCTAAGCCAAACCCACTGGGGGCCTAGTGCTCTGAGGCAGTATGGGGATGGCTTAGCCGGAGGCTGGATTGGAAAGGCTCTCTCCAGAGGAGTGGGGTTAATCTCTGCTTCCATCAGGTTTGTGCTTTCCCAAGGCCCAAGGTTTTCTCCAGAAAATGGCAGAGCCCCGCTGGCATTCTCTTCTCCACTCCTTCTTGAATGGCTGCATTCTGTCTACCATGCTGCTCACCTCCTAGCCAACATGCAGTGTCTTGGGGCAGGTAGGGGCCATCGTGGGGAACTGACCAAAGGCTATGTGTCCTGGCACAATGGATGTACCACGTGTTTGCCTCTCTGGATGGCTGCAGCCCACTAAAGGCATTTATAATGTGGCAACTGCCTGGGACCTTTGATCACACTCCCCTTACCTGGATGGGGGCCAGTCAAGCCCTCCCATGGGAGATGCAGACCACCCAGGAAAAAGCTTGCCTCTAGGTCAAAGCCTGGAGTAGCAGGTCAAAGTCTGTAGGGAGCATTTTTCTAGAACAGCAGCAGCTCATGGCTGTGTTGGGATATATTTATTTTACAGACTCGCCAGTATTCTTTCAAGGTGTGGAAACTGTGGCTTTGCCTTTATCAGAATGAGTAATTATTTTTAACACCATTTAAAATGGGTCATCCGAAAAGGCACCGACTATATGTCTGCCCTTTTCCACCAAGAGAGAAGCTGAGGAACGTAGAAGTCAAGGGTATACACTTGGAGTCAGGGTGACTGGGTTCAAATTGCAGCTCCACCTCTTACCATAGAGATGACCTGGGCAAGTATTTAATGTAGCAGATGCCACCAGCACCTGGCTTGCATGCACTCGGCACTCGCTATTCCCATGCAAGCTGGCAGTTTCTTACTGCAAGAACCTGCAAGAAGCCTAAGGGCTTCCTCTGGCTGTGGGAACAAATGCCACTTTCCTCTGGGCAGGACGGAGGTGCCAAGAAAGTTGAGACTCCCAGGAGCAGTCTTCAGCCAATGAGGTCAGGAGTTGGAGGATAAATACCCCAGCTCCCTCACCCTTGGGTGCAAAAACTTTTAGGTGTGTTCTACACTGTTTCCCAGAGTCCCAGCAGTTGCCAGTCCCCAGTTGCCCAGAGCAGTAACCCGCTATTATCTCTCTCTCTTGTTCTCGCCTTTCCCCCCACCCTCCACTTCTGATTGGTGCATTCTGGGCTCACCACTTTTCATTTACCACTTGCACTCAAATCTTGGCTCAGGATTTGCTTCCGGGGAAATGCAACCTAAGTCCTTTTTGAGTTGTCTTACCTATAAAATGAGGACAATCACAGTACCTTGCTCACAGGACTTGCAGTGAGGATCGAATGGGATGAAGCATGTGAACCACTTAGCGCACTGCTTGGCACATAGTAAACACTGTAAGTTCTAGAAATTAATATTATTGGCTAACAGACAATAATCTAAAGCCTTTTCATTTCCACTCTCAAAATCCTCTCCTCACAGTCCTCACGAACCCAATTCATAGGATCTTGTTTATTCACTCATTTATACTTTACACAGAAACACAAAAAATAGATTTTAGATGGCTTTGAAAATGTCATAGGCTGCAGCCCCTTCTATCTTCTATTGGCTTGACCTTTTCAGGAGCGATTTCTCTGGTCCAGATAATGAGATGGGAGGTTCCCTAGATGCCACATGTTTTCCCTGGGACTCCCCAGCTCCCCCAAGCTTGCACCTCTGCATGTGGGTATATGAAGACCACCACCTCTCACTTCTTCACTGGAAGAACAGAGAACTGCTCTTGCTGAAACTCTCTGAGATTTGCCAAGTCCTGACTCTTAATACTTCTATGTCCCACATCTCCCCAGAAGCCAGCAGAGTCCTGGGCAGCAGGGAAACACAAGTCCTGAAGGGTAGTGCCAAGTTCTGTGGAGCCTCATCAGAGTTCTAGAACTTCACTGCCCCCTCACTTAACTACACAGCCCAAGCCAGCTTTAGCATGTACATAACACCTCTCCCCACAGAGCTCTAGTTCTCCCAACCATTGACTCTTTGGGGCAGGACACATGTCACCAACCCCAGTGGAGCTCTTAGTCACTTACCTTCATTCACACTCTTGCTAACACTCAGTTTGGATGGTGTTTCTCTAGATAAGTGCCACTATCTCAAAATTTAGTGACTTAAAACAACCACGATTGATTATTTTTCTCAGGATGAGTGGGCAGATGTTCTGTCAGCTGGGGTTACTCATGCAGCTGCAGTCATCCAGAGGCTCTGCTGGGGCTGGAATGTACATCCACAATGTATGCACGATGGCCTCACTTGTGGTCATATTGGCTGTCTTGGGCTGTTGGCAGGGTTGCCGAGGTTCCCCTCCATGTCACCTCTCTGCATGTCTTGGGCTTGGGCTTCCTTATAGTATGGCTACTGGGAAGCAAACAGGAGCATTCCAAGAAGACAAACTCCGACTCAGAAGCACTTATTAAGCCTCTGCTTGCATGATGCTTGCTAACGTTCCTCTGGCCAAAGCAAGTCACGTGGATGAGCTTGCAGACTCGGTGTGTCATGGTTCTATACAAGGGCATGAGTGCTGGGCGTTGTGGTTCATTGGGGGCCAACAATGTAACAGGCTCCCACAGAGGCGCCAGCTTCTCAAGGCCTCCTCGATCACTCACATAGCATCAACCTCCCAGGATACATAATCAAAGCAACCAGGGGTATTCCATCATCATCTTCCCATGTACCTTTTCCCTGATAGGGCTGACCCACTCAGCCTCACACATTTGGTTAAAAAAAAAAAAGGCTTTGAGTTACTAGATCAGCTAGGATACTTTCGTTGAAAATCACAGAAACTCAATTCAAGCTATCTTAAAAGAGCGAATGTATTGGTTCATGTAACTAAAAAGTCCAGAGGTAGTTGGCTTCAGGTATGGCTGGATGTAGGTGTTCAAATGACACCATTAATATTTACTCTCTCTATTCTCCCTATCATTTATTGGTTCAATGCAATGTTGACTGCATTGCATTGTTAGGAAACCCTCTCTGAAGTGGTGGCAAAGATGTTCCATTGGCAGCTCCAGGCTTACATCCTATTACCTTAGAAATTGCAGCAGAAAGAAAGCTTCTCTTTTCAAGTAGTTCCAACCAATGTCCCAGAATTAGGTCCCATTGACGAGGCTATGTCACATGCCTGTCTGTGAACGAATCACTGTGTGTGGCCAACAGTTGGTCTCTGCTGATGGGTCAAACCTGGGTTGTGTGCTAAGCATATGCACATCTGCCCCAACCAAAGCTCATGCCCTGAAGTGAGAGAGAATTCATTTCTCGAATGACAACCGAGGTACTATTACCGCATAAAGGGGAGGCCAAAACACAAACATTCATCAGAGTTACAAAATAATAGCGGTGCTAATGAAACCAACTCCCAGTGTCCTCTGCTTTCCCTCCATGTGCCCTCTCCCAGGGCATGTTTTTGACCATTTCTGTGCTCAGAAAAAGTCTTCTTACAGGGGAGGATATAAGAAGCAAAGCTCAAATCAGGGAATTTTCCTATTTGCTAACAACCCTGATTCCAAGTTCTATAAAGAGGAAGGTAAACAACTATTTAAAATAAATAGAGCACAATTGCTTTGTTATAATTATTATTATTATCATCATCATCTGGTGATTCTGAGTGTGTTATCTAGTCATTTCTGAGACCACCCATTATCAAGAATTAATTCTTTCCAGGATTACACATGCTCTCTTTCTAATGATGGAGAAGAACACAACATAGCCATATGAAATGATGATTGCTGAGAAGTGGGGAGATTTCCTGCTGATGACAGGGAACCTGGGGCCACAAGTTCTGTGAACTGTTATCTCAAATGTTAAGCAGGACTTAAGTACAATGTAGTCCAGCAGGGAATCTAAGGAGGTCAAGGACATAGCACCTTTCTTCAGCTGACGCTAGACAAATACCCCCTTGGAACAGAATGGGAGCAAAGGAGAAATGGAAGCAAAGACATAAATTCATCAAGAAGTCATCAAAAAGTGAGGGGCTCAGGTCACTGTTAGCAAAAGGGGGCCAGCCCATTCTGACCAGAGAGCTAAGACCTTAGTCCCCACGGGGAGCTCTGGAATTGGAATGATGTTTCAGAGTTGTCCCCCATTGGGCTAAAATAGCCAGGTCTTTATACTATCGCATTAATTCGTTATTGGATGTCAACTGCCCCAGGAAGGGGTGTGACCTAGGCTCCCTACCACAGGAGACATTGACTGCTGAAGGCTCAGTAGCACTCACAGAAGCTGGGTCCACCAGTCCTCCCCTAAAGGGGACCTGGGAGATATATCACAGTTCCACTCGAAGTGCTATCACTCACACCAATCTCCAGAGAAAATACTAGCTATATAACAAAAACAGTGCTTGTTATTGGATTCTTATATGCCACAGATGTCTCCTGTAACACCTTAACCTTCAGGAAAAGAGGTTGTAGCAGAATGTCCTGTCAGAGATTAAACTTGTTTCTTTACCTCTACTTAGAGAAGTACAAGGGATTCTCTCAGGTTTCCTTTGAGAATGTGAGTCACTACTGAGGCATGGCATCCCCCCAGGCTAAACGGAGTGGGCCTTCTGTGTTTAAGGATCAGAAGTGGAAAGCTGCCAGGCCAGTGTGGGCCTGCCTGAAGCCAGCATGTAAAGGGATTTTTGTGATTTAAAGGTCTGGTCCCAGTTGTAGATAACCAAGCTCTGTTGCCTGAGAAAGAGTGTAAGATCAGCCCTTTGTGGTTGGAGGGTATCTTGGTCCATTTGTGTTGCCATAGAGGAACACCTGAGTCTGGGTAATTTTAAAGAAAAGAGGTTTATTTGGCTCATGGTTCTTCGTACTGTACAAGAAGCATGGCGCCAGCATCTGCTTCTGGTCAGGGCCTCAGGAAGCTTCCACTCATGGCAGAAAGCAAATAGGAGCAAGCATGTGCAGAGATCACATGGTGAGAAAGAAAGCAAGAGGGGTGGGAGGTGGCAGGCTTTTTTTAACAACCAGCTCTTGTAGTAAGTAACAGAGTGAGTATTAACTTCTTACTGTGAGGATGGCACCAAGCTGTTCATGAGAGATCTAACCCCACGACCAAACACCTCCCATTAGGCCCCACCTCCAACATTGGGGATCAGATTTCAACATGATGTTTGGATGGTCAAATATCCAAACTATATCAGAGGGCCTAAAGGAGAAGTATCTGGACCTGGAGGAGTAATAGAAGGAAGGGGAACAGCTGAAGAGGGGACTTTGGACCCTGAAGGTAGTGGAAGAGCCTGCTCTACCTTGTTTTAGGGTTGGTTTGCTGCACAGAAGATTGGGTAGCCTGTAGACATGAGAAGTAGGCATCATGCCATTGCTCAGAATAGTAGCTACATCTCCCTGGAACATTCCAGAAGACTGTCATGCAGGCAGGCCACCACCACAGCTGGATCACACCCATTTCTACAAGGGAAACAAGTCCCTTGAGCAACTGAATCTCCCAGTTGCCATGAAGTCACAGGCCAGCTGCTCCTCAGTCTCGGTACCTGACCCCTCCATTCCATCCCACCCCTGCCTGCCTCCAGTAAGTCTGGTTTCCTGGTTTTAGAGGGATTTTGGATAACATGTCTGCCCAAAAATCTCTTCTGCCCAGTTTTACCCACAAATCTTTTAATGGGAGATGAGTCTTTTATTCCGCAATATAGAGATGAAGCTTGAATTACAAATAATCCAGAGGAGGCGACTCCTTTATCCGAATGCACACTAAGGTATAAAGGACAATGGAAAGAGGAGTTTCTAAAGGGAAAAGGAAGGGGCACTGATGGAGGGAGGGGGACAGGAGTAATAAGGCAGAGGGGCACAGAATAGAGTGGCTACGTAATAAAGACTCCATCGTTTTGCCTTGGCCCAACCCCAACTAATACATGTAAGTATAGCCTGATGTGACTCTGTTGGCCTAGACTCATGGTTCTCAACCCTGGCTGTACCTTATAATCCTCTGGGGAGTGTAAAACATATACTGGTGCCTGGGCCTCACCCAAGACCAGTTAAATCAGAATCTCTGGGGATAATACCTGAAAATAGGTATATTTTTAAACTCCCCAATCATTCTAAAGAATCCAAGTTAATGTATTAGTCACCTCTCATCGTGATACTCCTGCATAACAAACAAACGCCCAAACCCCAGTAGCCTACAACAGTAGACGTTTGTTTTTCTCACTCACAGATCTGCAGGTCAGCTGTAATTTAGGTGGTTTCAGCTGGGCTCAGTTGGGCTCAGCTGCAGATTGTGAGATGGGTTCAGGTCTGCTGTCATGATGTCATCCACACAAAAGGCTATGCAGGGAAAGTTCTCCCTAGGGCACTGGGTGGAGTGTAAGTGGCTAAGCCAATCATGCAAGCACATGGAAAGCGTCAGCTCACCTCACAAGCACTAACTTTCTATTGGCCAAAGTGAGTCTCATGGTCAAGACCAGCATCAATAGGGTGGGAAGTATAGCTGACCCTAGTAGGAAGAATCACAGAGTTACATGGCAAAGGCTATGGATGTATCATTCCCCAATAGGCAGCAGGGCAGAATGAGAAACAGTAACCTGATCTACCACAATTGGGAACCATTAGCCTATAGACTAAGAATTAATTCTTCTCCCAAGTGACTTCTATAAAAGGGTCCCACTGTTTATGGGGTTCAGGTTCCCCACTTATTAGCTGTGTACCATGAGCAAGTTACTTAATCTCCCTCATCCTTAGTTTTCCCGTGTGTAAAATGGGGATGGTAATTCCTAACCTACCTCTCTCAAAGGGCTGCGGAAAGGGGAAAATTAACTGAGTGCATATGAACGCATACTGCTTTCTTTCTGCCTAGCCTCAGTGAAGCACCTCTCACGTTCCCGCTTCCCAGCAGAGGCTTCCATACCCCTAGCTGCCATTGGCAGCTGATGAAGTTGCTCAGATAAGTCCCCTCTTGAAATTGGCAACACAGTTGGTTTCACCCAGTCACTTCCCCTCCCATGGGAAGCTGGCTGCCAATACGGGTGGATGCTGGAGTGTAAAGGCCCTGCTGCCTCACTTCAATGTTGGAACGGCTCGGCAGGCCCATCCCAATCCCAGCGGTATCCATGGGATCAGCTGACCCTCTGGTGCAATACCTCGCACTTCAACTTCTCTCTTACCCAACTCAGCTGCCTGGATTCTCCTACAGGTGTATCCTGTTCTCCCTGATCGAGTACTCCCCACCTGCAAATCTCTAACCAGAGCCTGCTGCCCGGGAAATCTGACACCTAGGACAACAGTCACCAGGTTCTTTCCAGACCAGACCAAAGGCACCTAAATCAGAGACCATCTTGGAAACCCTGAGGGTAGGAACTGGCCAATCCTTTGCCTCAGGTCATTGGAATGTGTGGTGTGGCTTTACATAGTGTGACATCAGATGCTAGACTCTATGAGAAAAAAAGAGTCCTCTTCAGCAGAAGGACTCCAGCTGCAGCTGAAGGTGGAGCCCCCAGGACGCGCGCCCTCCTGCTGTTTGTGCTACGAGTGCGCATGCGCGTGTGTATCTGTGTAGTTGGAGTGAATGAATGTTTAAATCAGCGTGTCAGTTATAATTAGAGTGGCTCTCCCTTCTTCATCGCAGAACGGTTCCTTCATGCTTAACGCCTGGAATGTCATTTTCCACTGTGAAATCCTTATTCTTCAAGGCCCAGTGCCAAAGTCGGATTCTCATGCACTTCCCCCACCCACTCGCAGCTCCGCATCCCGGAGACGTGGAGCCATCTCTCCCTCAGACGCGACCCCGGCACTTACACCCAGGCTTGCGAGTTGTACTCACCATCCTTAGCAGCTACCCCCACCCTCATCTCAATCTCCTTGAGGGCAGGGGCCATACGCATTCTTCCCTTCAGTGCTGGTTACACAAGGGGTGATTAATCCAGATGAATGAATGAAAAATGAGGTGGGGGTAGAAGCAGTGAATTCTGGCCATGCCGCCAAAGAAAGCACCCTCACCAGGTGTCGGGGGGAGGGGAGGGCTGCTCATAGAGCTTTCTTGGAGTCCCAGCACTCAGAAAGGCAACAGACCCGCCTGCACCTCCCCTCCCCACACCTGGTTAGTGACCCTTCATGCAAAGTATCTGTTTTCTTGCGCTTGGAAAAGGCTGGAGAACAGCTGCTCCCATCCCACCCCAGTGAGAAGGAGGGGTGCCCCAGACCTCTCTCCCAGTCCCCTCACCCTTTCCAGTCTGGCTCTGGCTGGCTACATGGCTAGTGACAGGGTATTCAGGGTGTGGCTGCTTTGGACTAATCGGGCAAAGCGTTATTGGAACTGATCAAGTTATCAACACAGTTTTACGTGTGTTTGGAGCGGGTGTTAACCCAGGGGAAAAGCCACCTATTTTCACTTGAAATAAATCCAAATGGAAAGGCCTACCTTGCTGAGGGAGCCTCCCCTTCCCCCACCTCTCTTAGCCTTGGAAGGGTCTCCAGGGAAGGCGGGAAAGGTGAGGGGAGTGAGGTACAGCCAGATCCTTTCTAATCCTCTCTCTTAAAACCGCAGCTGAGGCAACCACGCGTGCCCGCTCTGAAGGGCCTTTCAGAAAGCAGCATGTGTTTGGGGGACCTTATTTTTTAAAGCTCCCTCCCCAATTCTCCTCCCCCACCCCCAGAATGAAAGAAACGCTGACCCCTAGCTTGGGCTTCAGCATGCACTGCACTGTATTAGGGAAACCCCGGGGGAAGATGGGCTCCCAGCCAGAGAAATATTCCTCCTGCTCAACGCTCTGCAGCAGACCCCGGGTGGGGGCTCAGGCCCCCATCCTTCTGGGACCTGCATGCCTCAGGGGAGAAATAATTGGCCTGTCTATAGAGAATCAGGATTCAAATAAAGCTTAAAAACGCACGCGGCCCTGCAAATTCTATAAATGTGGAATTACAAATGATGGCCCGCCACCACATACGAACACGTGCGCATACAGCCCTGAAGGCCACTTCTGCTTTTTTCTCTGATTGTTTCGCAGATCCACCTGACTCAAATAAGCCCACTCTCATTTGAACTGGAGGCAATCAGGGTGGAAAATACCCTGTTCCGTTGGTGCAGGTCCAAACCATCACCATTTGGCATCCTAACACACCGATGTCCCCATCAGCTGTTCCACGTCAGCCAAAGGGGCCCTCCCCCAGCCAACAAACCAGAGATTTCATTAACCAGCAAAGCCTCCCGGAAGGAAGAGCGACCTCACGTGGGCCTCCCCCATCTTCCTCACCTCCCCCCTCCCTTCTGCTACACAAACAGGCTCGCAGCGGCTAGATTGGATTCAGATCTTGTAGATGAAGAAATTCAGATACGACAGTGGCTCCTCGCCAGACCCCGAGAGCGAGGGCCAAGCCCCGCATGGCAGCTGGGCTGCCTCGGTAATAACCGCTTGTAATATCTGACAGAAAGAACCCACGCTGGTCATATCCGATCCTGCCACATGAAAAGCAGCATTACACCGGCCTCTCGGGGGCTGGGGCTAGGGGAGAGCCTCCGCACAAATCAGAACGTTTTCCATGAAGCTGCTATTCAAGGGCTGCAAAATCAACAGGGGCTGCTTTCCTAACATCCTGAGAGATGCTATTATTCTCCGGACGGCGCAGCTCACAGAACGCAGCAAGGCCAGCTTAACCGAATTCGCTGAGCGTTTGGCATTTCTGAGCTCAAAGGCCTTGGACGAGTGGGAACAAAAACCCATGCAGGTTGCAGGAGTGAGCGGTGGGGCTCCACGGGGTGACATTCCAAATAGTTAACAGGGGAGACAGCCCAGGCCTCAGCCATCCAAAATGATCTCTAACCTCAGCCCTGGGGCGGGAACCTGAGTGCCTCCAGTTGTGTCAGGCAGCCTGGGCGGAGGGGACACCACTTGGGACAATGACAGAAGCATTTCAATACCACAGCAACTGGTAGGGCTACTGGCAGAAACCCTGGTCCAGAAGCCTCTCCGGAGCCCTGCTTGGATGCACCTCATCCTTTGGTGCCCAGGACAGCCCTGAGCCAAAGCTTCCAGACTCGCAGCCATGCTCTTGTAGGGACAGGATTAGATGATTTGGTCTTTCAAAGCCCATGCCCACCTAAAGCAGAAACTTACAACTAGGGCTCCCAGCATGTTTCTCTGTGGCTGGATTTTAAATGTTGAGTGCCTCTAGACACCCCCTACCACCTATGACAAATACCCAAGGGATGGCCCTACCGATGCTCCTCCTGCCCCCCTGCACCTCAAATTCTTACCTTTCACTTCCTCTCACTGCCACAGCATTGTCCTAGCCAGGAAGAAAAGGCTAGATTCCCCCAGTCCTGTTTCTGTCTCTACAACTCCATGTTCCCTGCTCCGGCTCCCTCCTGGCCTAGCCTCGTATACCTATGAGGGTCTTAGGGGCCACCATCACTCGGGAACATTGGGTCTCCAAATCCTTGCCTTTTTTGTATAAGGAAGCTTTACCATGGAGTAATCTTGTGACATCTCAACAAGGTGAGGTGACCTCCACCCAGCAGTCACCTTGGTTTTAAAAGCAACAGATGTTGAGCTTGTAAAGAGCCATCTAACAGCGGTCCCTAACCCTTTTAGCACCGGGGACCATTTTCATGGAATGAAATGAAACAATTTTTCCATGGGGGGGGATGGAGGATGGTTTCAGGATGATTCAAGCGCATTGTATTTATTGGGCACTTTATTTCCATTATTATTAAATTGTAATATATAATGAAATAATTATACAACTCCCCATAGATTGGGGACCCCTGAATAAGGACATAGGTAGTATGTAATTCACCTCACTCTTCCTCAGTTTCCCTGCCAGTAAAATCAGGCCAGTGAAGCTTCTCTGTGCCTCAGTTTACTCACCCAGGAAATGGGATGGATATGCATCCTGCTAATATCACAGGGCTCCTGTGCAGACCAAAAGATGTGTGTGAAAGTGAGCTCTATAAGCCATAAAAACGGCACCCCAAATGAGCCCCTAAATAGCCCAAGCCGCTGCACAGCTAAAATGCTCTCTCTGCCAAGTCTGCCCTGAGCCAGCCCATTGTGCCCAAGTCTCCTTGGCCAGCATTGCTCGAGTGCAATTTTTTTAAGGACAAAACAGCCCCAGCGCTTGGGCAAGGACCCGCCGCAAGACAGCCTCGTCACCTCAGCATTTCTATAAAAAGATTGCTCAGGCTCGGGAGCCTGGCTGACAGGCGGGGCTGGGAGGGTGTGTGCGAGCCTGCGTGACTGCATGTGTGCCTGTGTGTGCGTGTGCGCAATGAAATGCTCTGGTAACAGCTGGCCTTGACCAAGAATCCATGCTCACCCTAAAGTCCCCAGCCCCACTGGCAGGAGGGGAACGGATTCAAGAAAGGGTAAAGAGAGGGAGAGAGAGAGCGAGCCAGCAGAGCACTGTATGCTGAAGAATAGGGCTGGGCAAAGTGATGTCTGCAGTGCTGGTCTGTCGCTCTGAGCAGCCAACACAATGGACCTCTGGGTGGGCTCAGAGAGTCCCCCCCACCCCCACCCCCACTCCCGACCTCCTGCCCGTGACACAGATAAGGACCTGGAGGACTGCTCCGAGCTGCTGCGTGTGCCCTGGGCCAGCCAGCAGCGAGGCCAGCCTGGTGTGAGTGGCAGCAAAGATAAACGGCGGCCGCGCAGGCATTGAATGCCCCGACACAAAAGGCCGCCTCTCCCCAGTCCCTCTGAGGCCCAGATGGTCAGGGAAGCCCTTTCCCGCCTCACAAAGAGGATCGCTGCGTGTCTTTTTCTTTTAAAATGGAATTTAAAAAAAAAAAAAAAGCCATTGCTCACAAAGGACCTGGATGAAAAATAAACCCTTGAAAAAACCCAGCCTCTCCCCGCTCAGCAGCCCGGCATTTCTTCCGACTGTCAGACTTAGCAGATTGCTTTCTGGAAAGGATCCAATTGGCAAGACCTGCCGCTGTGCAAATGAAATTTTAAAACCCCGCTCCTTGTTGCACTCAAAGAGCTTTTCTCTCTCTGCTTGTTCTACACGGCCTCGTAGAATTATTCTCTTGTCTCTCGTTGTATCGGAAACTAATATTCCCCTGCTTTCCCGCCCCACGTGAGGGGTCCTCACCCCAGCTGGGGATTTGGGTAATCAGGGACGGCTGGAGCGCCACTCCAGCGCCCCCCCCCAAGTTCATTCCCCACCTGGGCTGCATCTCACAGAATCACCTACTAATTAGGAGAGAGACTCACTCCTGAAGAGAATAAACACTTCCACGCTGCCTCCCTCCCTCCCCGACTCCCCGCCCCCGCCTCGGTAATGAGATAAGTGTTTGGGGGATGAGGGAGAGAGGATAACAGGGACGTTCTTCACACACAAGGTTTGACACCCGTCAGGCCCGTGACACCAGCTCTGTTTGGCTGGCGTCCCCCTGGTGAAAAGTCAGCAGGAAAAAATAGCCACAGGACTTGTCTGGGTTTGACAAGCTGTCTCGGCGTGTGATGAACTTGTCGAGAGGAGGCAACGTGATGTGTCAGAAGTGTCCCAGGCCTGGGAGCCAGGAGACCTGGGTTCGAATTCCAAGTCTGCCCCTAATAGCAGCGTGCCGGACACGGTGCTAGGCTCCGTACCTGTGTTGCGTCCTGCTTCCCTCGGGGTTAGCGCCATTCTCAGGCTAGATACTGGTACTGTGAGGTAGGCAGTAGTTGGCTGAAACACTGCCTCATGGGGTAGATTGTGTTACTGTTCCCCATTCCTCGTCCCTCCTTGCAGCCATGCTGTTTGCCACGAGGCTTTGCAGCTCTTCTCACTAAAGGGGCAAAGTATATTTTCCCACCCCTTGACTTGGGGTTTGACCATGTGACCTGCTTTGACCAATCGCGTGAGGCAGAAGGGACGATGCACTCATCCCAGGCCTAGTTGTGCTCACCCTCTTGTGTCCCTGTCATCCCATGAGAGAGCTTCCTCTGAGTGGCTGCTGCCCCTCAGCCTGGACCCCAAGTGATCACATGTGGAACAGACTCACTTATACATGACCTGTAGGGCGATGACATCCTCTTCCCCCACTGGTGGCTGCCTGTAGTCAACATTTTAAAAAGAAGTCACCCATTGCAGCAATCCTGAAGCATGTCTGTTAAATTTCATCCCGCTCCATTTGAGGCAGGGTCATTAACACCTAATTGTTCATTCATTCACCACTCACATATTTATTGAGCACCTACTGTGTGCTGGGAGCTGGGTCAAATGCCCCCAGAAAGAAATATGAGGTACCAGGTGATGACAATGTCATCCTCCAATAAGGGGACTTGGGATCAAGTGGAGAGAACAGCTTGGCTTCCTTGAAGAAGAGGGGCTTCCAAACCTCTGTACCAGGCCACCGAGTTAACCTGGGAAAAGAGACCAAGAATACCGGAAAAGGAAGAATACTGTCCTTGGTCAGCTGATAATTAATATGTAAGTCCTCTTTAGTAATAAGATGCCATCGACTAAATTATAACAAAGGGAAAGAAAAGTAAAAGAAAAAAAAAGGAGGCAAGGCAGACAGGCCGTATTAAAGGAATACACCAAATGTAAATAATGGCATCCTAATCTCAGAGATGGTAAGATGTGAAAAGAAAGCACATGTCGTAGCACCCAGGAGGTCCATTCTCTATTGTGCTTTAAGTCCAGAGCACTATTCATTGAGAATGCAAAGGTGTTTAACCCAACTTTGGGGGTCAAAGGACAGAATATTGGAAAGAGCCCAGGAATCTTTATTTTCAATGATTTGCAAGGCTTTGTCCAAGTTTCCAGGTGATGTGGCATTCCCCAAGGTGTTCTTCACCCAAGAGCCTTCCCACATGCAGGGGCTGTGGTAATTATTCAGGATGGTGGGGACAGCTCCTTGAACCATCCCTAAATCAGGGCTTCAAAATCCATCCAATCCAACAGTCCAAGTGGCTCATTGAAAGGGAGGCCTAGGCCCAAAGACTGTGCCTGGTCACTGAGTCCCCTGCATGCCCAGGGCCTCTGGAGAAGGAGGGATATGGCTGGGGAAGTCTCGCACTGAAAGCAGCAGCTCGCATCCTGGGAAGTTCTGGTGAGTCACGGCAGAGTAGACACGATGGCAAAATGCCAAGCCACTTCTGAACAGGCGTCAGTATTAAAAAGCACCCAGATCTGAGGGGGCAGGATGAGGACAGCTCAGGGCTGGGACTGGAGCCAGTTCAATCTGTCCTGGGAAAAGGCAGGCAAAACCCGGGGAGGGGCAGAGTGCCACCCCGGGGCCAGGCCCAGAGAGTCAGGATGTTGGGGTACGTCAGAAGCCCCAAGACTCAGGCAGAAAGAGCTGGTGGCATCTTGAGGTCAGGGTGAGGAGGAATCAGTAAGGCCATAGTCGCAGGCCCTCTAACGCCCACGTGAAAACTCAGAGAGAACTTTCCCCAAACCCTGTTAGCGGGTGGGGAGATGGCTGCAGCCATTTTGCCAGGCTGGGCTCCTGCTGACTGCAGGATGAGGTCCAGGGCTGAGCCTGGAGGTAGAGCTCACTATTCATCACAGCCTGGGCAAGGCTAACCCTGTTCTCCCTCTACTTCACACCCAGGTCTCAATGTCCCAGGAAGCCCTTCTCAGGACTGCCCCTTGGAAACAACAGCTCAGACATATTCCAGACTGTTGGGCATCCAGTGCTCACAGGAACAGATGTTCTAGCTACTCAACTCTTGACATACTTTCAGATGGGATAACTATAGCCCGAGCACCCCACCCCAAGTTCTTCCCACCAATCCAGCCCTCCAAAGACCCTCCCATGGGACCCATGGACCTCTGCACAAACCAGCAAGTAAACAGTTAAGGCCCACAGAGCAGGCGCCTGTGTCCATCCTGATTGGTCGGGGACTGTGCCCTACTTGTTGTTAAATGTTTTGAACATGCCACCTGGGTATATGGCAAATGCCAGGTGTGGTGCCCTGTCCAGTTAGTCACTGACCTGGCATTTCTAACAGCTGTGCCCTTTCCCAACCAGCAGTATGAGCAGAATGGGGTCTTCTCCACCCCAGTCATTCTAAAGGTACCCAACATGCCCATCTGGCCCATGGTGACCAGGGACCTCCAGGTCATGCCCCTTCAAGCCTCCCCACCCCACCCTGGTCTCAGCCCCCAATAGATCCTTGGATCTTGACCTAATTAGGATTGAATTTTCTAACTTTAACCTTGACACTCCTGTAAGACAGTGATAAACCTCACGCAGCATGCCTAGCTTTTCCCGTGACCCCTGATCTAATTCATGGGCTGAACACTAAAAGCCCTGGAGCCATGAGCATCAGTCCCTTTCATTCACATGCAGGCATCAGAACGCCTTGTGCAAGCCGAGCAACTCCAGCCAGCACACCTCTCATCACCTGGCCCAGCCCTGCCCGCTGCCTGCCTCCCTGGGGTTTTACAGGAGAATCTGTTCTACTTGGTAAGAGGGAAGGACCCTTTAGTTCATGTCATTGGGGTACTTCCCCCCAGTTCCTGACCAAAGGCATCTGTCTGATGGTCCTGGCCATTTGAAGCAAAGCAGATGCAGATGGTGAAGAGGATGTGCCCAGGGAAGGTGGCTCACCTCAAGGCCAGCCCAGTATCTGCACATCCTAGAGTGGGTCACAGATGGGGCAAGACTACTGTCGGGCACAATGCCACTCAAGTTAGTACCTTCTCACCTCCTCAGAGACAGTCACCCTCTCACTCTTACCCTTCCAGAGCTGGTTTCCTGAACATGGAGACTCTGGGGTGGAAGAAGCTGGCTCCGGCATCCTCTTAGAGCAGGATGACCATGCCACAGCTCTGGGGGTTGAGATCCAGGTGGCCTCCACCTGGCCCAAGATCTTTGACCCAGGTGGAGGCCAGATACCTGGCAGAACACATTTTCTTCCTTATTTTATTGGTCAGGGTTCTCTAGAGAAACAGAACTAATAGGTGATGATAGATAGATGGATAGATAGATAGATAAATAGATATACATTGGTAGATAGATAGGTAGATAAAGAGACTTGTTATAGGGTACTGGCTCATGCAATTGTGGAGGCTGAGAAGTCCCACAATCTGCTGTCTGCAAGCTGGGGACCCAGAAAAGCTGGTAGTGTAGTCTCAAGGCCTGAGATCTGGAGAGCCAGTGGTTTAGATTCCAGTGTGGGTCTGACAGCCTAAGAACCAGGAGTGATGAAGGCAGGAGATGGATGTCCCATCTCAAGCAGTCAGGCAGAGGGAGCACAAATCCAACCTTCCTTGACCTTCTTGTTCTTTCTATTCAGGCCCTCGACTGATTGGATGAGGCCCACCCACACTGGCAAGGGCCATCTGCTTTACTCAGTCCTCCAATTCAAATGCTAATCTCTTCCAGAAACACCCTCATGGCCGCACACAGAAATAATGTTTTGCTAGCAATCTGGGCATCCCATGGTTCAGTCAAGTTGACACGTAAAATTAACCATCACACTGATGAAGTCAGCTGTGGGGGCAGTTAGGAGGGAGAAGTGGAGGCATCATTGATAATATCTGGCAAACCCAAGAATCAACACCCTCATGTCACTGATCAAGCCAGGGGCGTTCCCCTCTGGAACAGTTGCCACCGTGTCCATTTCTGGGTCCTTAAGCATCTCCCAAGGACAGGTGTTCCCACAGCTGATTCAGACCTGCAAAGCCAAGAGTTCTTACTAATTCAACTCGAGGAAATAAATCAATATGTCATTCAGGTAAATGCTGACACCTCCGTCAAAAGATCATTCATGGTTAGAAGAGAGCAGAGCTATAGGGCCCAAGAACTTGATGATGGACTTGGAACTTTTTTTAAGCATCTAGAGGACAGTCTTCAGACTGCAGGGTAAATAGTGTTTGATCCTTTCGATAGTTTATTTATTCATATTGAGCACCAACTATGTACTAGGCCGCATCTTAGATCCAGAAGGTGCAGCAGTGGTGGAAGGGTCAGTGGCAAGCTGCAGAGAACAGAATCCCCTTTAGCTAATTTGAGCACAAAATTATTCATTGCAGAATCTTTGGCAGTGCTATAGAAGCAAGCCTGAGACTGAACTTTCAGGAACAACTAACTCCCAAACGACACTACAGTACTGGGCTGCTGACAGAGCTGCAGCCTCTGCCGAAATGAGGAATCCTTGATGGTCAGAAGCCACTGTTTCAAATGTTGGACCACACTGGCCCTGCCAAGACCCACCCAACAAAACAGATGCTTAGTGGGCTGCCTCCCATCGTGGGCACGTGAATCAGTGCCCAAGTCCAAGACTCGCTGAGTCCTTCAATTGATGAAACCAAACTCATCTCCAGAACCCTAGCTATATGTCACACAAGCCGATCCCCTGTATTTGCTGCAAAGGGTAACCAAGACAGAGCCAGCCCCTCCTTCAAGGAGCTTGCATTTTAGCTGAGGAAATGTACATTAAACATCCAGTTACCTAACGAATCATCGAAGGAGGATTGGGAGAAGCGCCTAGAAGGGAAAATATTGGGTGATATGACAGAGAATGTGACCCAGTCTAGAAGGTCAGGGAAGGTTTGCCTTAGGAAATGGCTGAAGGTTGGGAAGGAGTTACTTTGGTGAAGGGGATTGGAGAGAACTTCCAGACAGAGGGAACGGAAGGAACATGGCACGTGCAGCCCATGAGGCTGGAGCCTTGAAGGATGGATAGAAGATTCGGTGTGATGCATGGAAGCCATTCTCAGCATGTGTAGGAACATTGATACAGCCCAGGCTGCTCAAGAGTGAGCTTAGCTGGTGAGAACAGCTTACCCGGGCACCACTGAGAGGCAGGTAAACTCAGAAATAATAGAAATAGCTACCATTTACCACTTATCTCATGGCTATCACGTGCCAGGAACTGGTTGAAGTATTTTTCATCAATTACCTCATTTCATCTCCTAACACCATGCTGTTAGTATCCCTGTTTCCAGATGAGGAAACTGAGGCACAGAGAGATTAAGCAACTTGTGCACAGCCATGCAGCTAATAGGCAGTAGAGCCATGATCAAACCCAGAGCATCCATACTGCAGGGTCTGCAATCTCAACCCCTATGTTATGCGACCCCTGCAACAAAGGGAAGGTTTGTGCCACACGGAAGAGGGCTTTGAATGTCACAGTGAGGAGCTCGTGGAAGTGCTGGTAAATGTTAAAATACGATTAACAATAGAAGGCAGAGTTCAGTAAATAGCAAATGAGTGGGACAGTGGAAAGATGCTGAAGGGGTTTGCAGCAGATGCTGTGTCCCAAACTTCTCCCCTCACCCTGTCCCCATCGGTGCACATGGCCTTAACCCCCAGCTGACAGCACCTGCCCCTCTTTGCCTGCAGGCTTCTCTAGCCAAGGCCTACTCTGCCCACCCATTCAGAAGGCCAGATGTGCCAGGAAATTACCAGCACCCCAGGAGTAGTGTAGCCCTCAACCAATGACTAATGGGAGATGGAGGATGAATACCCCAGCTCCCTCGCCTGTGAATGGGATAACCGTGAGGCATGCATTCCACAAGAATTCCCAGAGTTTCCCCGTGGGGTTGGCCTTTAGTCACCCACAGTAATTTGCTTGACAGCGCACCCTGAATTGCTGTCTCCCCTTCTCTGTCCCATGTCCCCAGCTCCTACCAGTGCTTGCTAGTATTACCTCCCACAGAAATCACCTTCACTCAAATCCCGTCAGAAGAGGTAGGAGAGAGGAAAGGTACGATTCCCACGTGGAGGCCAGTGGGGGAAGGTATCATTCCAGGTGAGGAGACCCACGTGAGACAGAGAATCTGAAGTAGCCTCCTTATCATTTGTGCAGGCTGTGGTGTATGCTATTCCTGGGCTGGGGGCTCCTGTCCTTGGTCCCCCTGCCTTGGCAGAGTCCTCACCTTATTTCCACACCAAGCCTCAGCCAGCCCTGAGGGCCAAGTGTTCCCAGGTGGCCCAGCTGCCTCTGCAAAGGTCACAGAGCTTTAAAGATCTGTTTGAAGTTGGGACCTTACTATCCCCCCTCTAGCAAAGATTACTAGGAAAATGTCACATGATTTGGTCACTGCCAGCTTCCTGGCCCTCCCCCATCACTGCCCTCACAGCTGGAGCCTACAGGGTTCATGGGGCAGGAAGGAGACATGCTTTTATTAGGTAGATGGAGGGGTTTTGCTCTGGGCTCATTGAGGGATGAGGGGCTTATCCCTCTGCTCTCCCCTGACAGAGTCCTAGAGTCCTCCATGGGGCACAATGTGACTCACGGTGTGTGTTAAAGACTGAATATTTGTGTCCTCCCAAAATTCACATGTTCAAATCCTAACCTACCATGTGATGGTATCAGGAGGTGGGGCCTTTCAGAGATAATTAGGTCATGAGGGTGGAGCCCTCATGAATGGGATTAGTGCCCCTATAAAATAGAGACCCTGAAGAGCTGCCTTGCCCCTTCCACCATGTGAGGGCACAGTGAGAAGGAACCATCTGTGAATCAAGAAGCAGGTCTTGACTAGACACCAAATCTGCCAGCACCTTGATTCTGGACTCCCCAGCCTCCACAACCATGAGAAATAAATTTCTGGTTGTTTACAAGCCACCCAGCGTATGATATTTTGTTATAGCAGCCTGAACAGACTAAGACAGTATGGCAGACGGTATTTTCCAAGGGCAGCTGCAAAACCGTATGTATCCCATCCCCCACACTCTTCTAACTCTATGACTGCCACTCCTCTCACAGCGGGGGTGGTTTATGTTCCTCCTCTTGAATCTGAGGAGGGTTGATGATTGTTCTGACCAATAGATTACAGCAGAGAGGATGTGACTTGACTTCTGAGGCCAGGTCATAAAAATGAGGCAATTTCCACCTGTTTCTCTCTTTTTCAGGATCTCACTCTGGGAACCCAGCCACCATGATATGAGGAAGTTCAAATCAGCTCGTGGAGAGAGTCTACACAGAGAGGCACAGGGCAAGAAGAAGGGAGGCCTTCCTGGCCAACAGCCAGCATTAGCTGCCAGACATGCAAGTGCACGTGTCTTTGGAAGGCCCCAGCCCCCAACCCCCAGACTTTGAAGCTTCCAGCAGAGGCCCCAGACATCATGGAGCAGAGACAAACTGTCCCTGCATATCCTGTTAAATTTTTGATCCACAGAATCTGTGAGTGTAAGAAATGATTGTTTTAATCCACTTAGTTTGAGAACTATTCGTTATACAATCATAGTAACTAAAACACTAAGATTCCCAAATACTCAGGGTTGAGTTGGGTTGGGTTGGGTTGGGTTGGGTTTGCTTGGATTTGGTTTGACACTGGTCTGTCCCTATGAGGACAACTTCAAGAAGATATCTTCTGTGTCAGGGTCCTGGCCCCTAACACCATCCCCTGTCTGCAGGTCTGAAAGGCACATGCATTGTGTTTCTCCAGTGACGTCCTTCCAAAGGAGGTGAGGACAGCAGGCTGTCTGATGATACCGGGCCAGGCTGGGGTGATGTCAGTAATTCATAGCCACTCCTTACAGTCCCACTGTATCTGTTCTGTCCTTCTGACAATAGCCTCAGGACAATACTGTCCAGTATTCATGGCCAGGGAGACAGTCTTCCCTTCTCCCGCCTGATCCACAACAACCCCTAGCCGACTCACTCAGTTCAGAGAGTCCTCCACATCCGCAGAAGCAAAGTGGCGTCGCCAGGGTGGCAAGTGTCTGCAAAATTTGTTATTTATCCAGTTGCTCACATCTGTAAGTCAGGCCTCTCTAGGGCTCACTCAGATGTTTTTAATCTCTCTTTCGGCTCTTCCCATCTGTGTGGCCCACTCGCACTGGAAACCCTCTTAAAGCAGCAACGCCTAGCCCTGAGTCTGGCCCAGCCTTACAGACAGATGGTGCTTTAGTGGTGACACTGACAGTGACACTGATGTTGAGCATCCTAACCCATTACCCCTCCCCACACGCACCTGGCTAAGGGCATGCCCGTGTAAACCTGCTCCCATAGGCTTCTGCCAGCAACTGATGCCAGGAGCGAAAAGCTCCGCGATCCTGCATTAGCAAGAAAATTGCTAACTCCTTTTGAAATTGCTTTGCTTGGGAGCTGGGATGCCACTAACTAGCTGTGTGACTTTGGGCTAATTATGTCAACTCTCAAAGCCTCACGCTCCTTATGTGTAAAATATGCCTAGCACCGACCTCAAAGGCTTCACGAATGAACTAAATGAGGTAAGGCATGCTTATTGAGTGCTCACTACGTTCCAGAAACTGCACCACACCCTTCAGATGTACTATTAGTTACTTCAGTCCAGAAGCCTGTGAGAAACTTCTACCCCCATAAGCCCCACTGGGCTCTGAGAAACTGTACAAATTATTGGATTATGATCAACATTAACTATATTGAAAGGACTTGAAACAGTGAATAATCAGTCGGGACAGGAAAATATCTTGAAGACAGATTTGTCATCTTTGTACTATGAATTACACGTGACATCGGAAAGGAAACCAATTTTTGCTTTGGTTCTCGAGGTGGTGGCAAGGAGGGAGCACTGATTTAGGAGCATGGCAACCTGGGCTGTCCTTCCACATTTGTCCCACAGCAGCCACAGGAGTAGGGGCCTCCGGTAGCTTCCCATTATGAGAGGGACACAATACAAAGTTCTCACCACAGCTACTGAGCTCTGCAGAAACTGGCCCTGGCTACATCCCCAACTCAGCACCAGACACTCTCCCCTCCCCCATTTCACCCCAGCCCTCTGGACCACTTCGCTGTTCCTTGAACATGCCAAGCCTGCACTTGCCCCAGGGCCTTTGCACTTGCTGTCTGCTCTGCCTGGAATTCTCTCCCTGGAGATACCCCCGGGCTCACTCTCACATATTCACCTCTCCCCTTAAAGTGCTTTGCTTTTTTTTAGGTTGCTTCTCCTGGCATTATATTACATGTCTGTTTGTTTGTGTGCTTATTGCCTGTCTCTCTTCACTAGAATGTAAGCTCCCTAAGGAAAGGGACTTTGTTTTTAGTCATCATTTCATCCCAGCATCTGGAATAGCTGCTGACACATAGTAGGTGCTTGATAAATATTCATGGATGGGCAAATGGCCTTTCTAAAATGTCAAACTGGCCCTTCAGTTCATTGAACCATTCCCTTTGCCCTGTGGGTAAAGTCTTCCAGAGCCCCTCATCATCTGGCCTCTGCATAGCTCTGGTTACCTCCTCACCCCGTCTACCCCCAGCACTCACACACACTCACACTCACACACACACACACACACACACAGATACACGGATTAACATGCATCATCCATATACACTCAACAGACACACACAGATACACAAATACACGCACTTGTAGAACACACGAACATCTACATGGACATATGCAAAGACACTCAGATACACATGTACAGACATTCACATGGACACACATGAATACACAGGGACACACAGAGGCATATATATATAGACATATGCACAAGCACACCAAAATGGATACACATATACATACACACAAACACAGATACACACATAAACATGGACACTCACATAGACACACGCACAAACACACAGATACACATATACACACATACAGACGCACAGAGATACACACTTGTGCTCACCTCTAAGATTTCACCATTTTGCACATGCTGTTTCTTCTGCCCAGCTGTTCTGTCCTGGACAGCTCCCACTCAGTCCTCAGGTCACAGCTCTGACATCGTCCTCCCCAGAGGGTCAATATAACATGATAGTAAAAAGCACAGTCTCTGGAGCCAGATGACCTGAGTTCAAATTTTGGCTTTCCCACTTGCTGGCTGTGTGAGCTTGGACAAGTTACTTAACCTCTCCATGCCTCAGTTTCCTTCTCAATAAATTGGGGTGGTGATAATAATAGTACCCACCTCACAGGGTCATTCTGAGGAGTAAATGAGATAACACAGGTAAAGTGCTTAGAACAGTGCCTGGCCCCTAATGAAGATTGGTTAGCTATTATTGTTAGTCCTTGACCACGCCTAAGACCGGATTGGGTACTCCTCCCAAGTGCTCCTTAGCATCTGATACAGCTGTCTGTTGCATAGCGTGGATCCGACTGCATTACAAATGTATGTTTATTGTCTTTCTCCCCAACCAGGGCTGGGAGGCCATGAAGGACATCTCATGCACTCAGAGCCCCAAGCCCAAGACCTGCACACCAAGGTGCTCAACAAATATCTACCGAATGCACAAATGCCCTTGGGTGAGCCATTTAGCTGCCCTGGGACAATGCTTTCTCTTCTGTAACGTGGGATCATTGGACCAGAAATTTTCTAAGGTCCTTCCCGGTCAAATGGTCTACAATTCTTCAATTCCATGCTTGACCCTGTATTCAAAGAAAAGTTCTTTCCTTATTATACCAGAACCATAATCAGTATCTTCATGAAAGCTCTTTACAGCTCTTCTGGATCTTTTCCAAAGGGAACTTGCAAAATGATGGACGTCAAGGGTCCTTAGAAATGAGTTTAATCCTGACCTTTCACAGTGGAGGGAGCCGAGGCCCAGAGACTGGAGTAGGCTTGCTCAAGGTCACTCAGCGAGCGAATGGAAGAGTCCGAGCCACACTTCAGGGGTCATAGCTCACTATATTAATTTTTTTGCACAAAAAGTATGATTTGGAGAGAGTTCTTTAGCAAAGGCATAATAGTAAAAACTAGCAAACTTTGGATGGAAATTTAAGAGAGGGGATGAGTCATATCTCCTTAAAGTCTCACTTGGTGTTTTTGCTGTAACAATACATAAAAATAACACCAGCTAACTGGTTTAGTGAATTCTTGCCACCGACCAGGCACTGCACTAAATACTTGACACACGTTTCTCACTTAAACCTTCATAAGATGCTATAAGAAAGGTACCCATTTTACAGATGAGAAAACTGAGGCTTAGAAAGGAAAAGTAACTTTCCCAAAGATACCCAAATGGTACAATGTGACTCTGAACCAATGTGATGTGATTCCAGCTCCAGGTACCTGACTGCATACGAGCCCTCCTGTCAGAATGTTAACAACACGTCCCCTCAAATTAAGTTAACATTTCTAGACAGACTGATGCAATTAGCAGAAACAAGTTCACATAGCAAAGTGTGAACTGAGCATTTCTATGCCGTACTGTAACTTCTTCTCCTCCCCCCACTTTTTGAATGATGCCTTGCTGTGTAGGCAATGTGCATGTTCTGTAGACACAACTTCAGAGGAGTGGATTATAGAAGATATGGGTTGTATCATTCAGCTATTTCTGGGTAACAAAAACCATCCCAGAACTCAGCAGCCTATGACGCTAAGTATTTGTTCTCAAGTGCACAGGTCTGAGGGTCAGCTGTACATCTGCAGGCCAGCTTGTCTAGGCTGGACTGAACTTCAAGACACAGATTCAAATTAAGCCTCCCCACATGGCTCCTTGTTCTTCTGAGACCCCAGCTGACTCCCTGGGGCACTTGTCTCATGATGATGGCAGAAATGCAAGATGACAAGTGGAAACGCACCATACCACTTAAGGCCCAGACTTAAAACTGGCAAGTCATCACTTCTGTCTACATTCCAATGGCCATAGCAAGTTGCACAGCTTGGTCCAGCATCAGTGGGATGGATGGGAAATAGACCCACCTCTAATAGGAGGAATGGCATGCGCATGGGCGGGGATGGGGGGGTGAGAAACCGGAAACAGTTATGTAATCTATTACATGGGGTCACTTAAAGATTTAGCAAGGTATGAGTGTCAGCATGTTTTTATTTTGTAAAGATGAGGAAAGGAGGGAGGAGGGAGAAAGGCTTTGCCTTTATGTCAAGTGCTGGGACAAGATTTCCCAGTTCATTTTGAATGCAGTCCCAAGGTTTGCAGGGAGGGCTGAGGCAGATAGGGAAGTTTCTGGACAGTACAGGGGACATAGGAACAGAAGATCTCCTGAGCTGTGTTCCCAGACCATGATTAGTACAGCAATTATTGCCGTTAAATCAGAGATGCGTTCAGCCTGCAGCCTGTGTGTCATGAAGAGCCGTGGCACTTCCAGGGAGCTTCCAGGGAAAGCAGGCATGCAAACACAGACGGCCTAGACACCTCCGTGCACCCGAAATGATAACCAGATGGCCATGCTGCCTCTCGTGACGGCACCTCTCCACCTTGCTGTGTCTGCAGTGCCGCCTCCTCCTCCCCTTTTCCCTCTTGAGCTAGCAGCGCGGATATTCCACTCCTACGAGGATGGGCGATGAAGTCAAGGAGTCAGCTGGGCTCTTCCTGCCCAGGTGGGTTGTGTTGTCTTTCTCACTCACTGCCCCTGTCTAAACAAACAAGCCATTCTCTCTCTCTCTCTCTCCCTCTCTCTCTCTCTCTCTCTCTCTCTCCCCCTGACCTCAGTTTCCCCACTTGTAATGACAGGTGCACAATCCTCCTGCCCTGCCCAGGATGTAGGAGCCCTGTGGGCTGTATGACGCAGTGAAGTGCTTCTGGGATGGCCATGAGGACCTGCAGCCTGGGAAGTGCGATGAGGGTGGTTCTGGTCCCAGCCTTGGAGTCAGGCATGCCTCAACCAAATCCAGCCTTGCCACTGTCCAGCCTGGTGACCTCTCTAAGCCTCAATCTTCTCATCAAGAAAATGGTCAGAGGGATGAGATCTACCTCATAGAAATTCCGTCTCAGGGGAACATGAGTAAGAATAGGACAGTGGCTGGAACATCATTATACTCTGAAATTCATACCCATTGCTATCATATGTCTCTTGGATTTATGATGCTTGGGTTGAACCTCATGTTAAATCTACGCAGACATGGAAGCCTTCAACATCAGCCCTGCCAAAGCACAGCTTTGCCAGTGGGCCCCCAGAAACCAACTCATTCATTCC
>RJWJ010017937.1:0-32097 GCA_004363605.1 Indri indri
ACAATGCTTGATTTCCTTCTTACAGCTAAAAGACGAAGGACCAACTTACCATCAGGTAAAATAAGTATGTTAATTTACTATCAAATTTTCCCTAGGTTTTTATTCATTAACGCAACACACACACATACACACACATCACAGACACACAGAGGCACACAAACCATTTTCCAAAGCCCCAGTAATTTAGTTGAATTTTGATATTTTTTTTATTACAGAATATTATGGGGGTACAAACATTTTGGTTACCTGTAATACCTTTGCTTCACCCAAGCCAGGGCTACAAGCATGCCCTTCCCCCATACAGTGAGCTCCGCCTCCATTAGTTGTGAGTTTACTCTCCTACCCCTGCCACCTGACTGGCACCCAATGAACATTACTACCGTGTGAGCACCTTACTGTTGATCAGTTAGTACCAATTTGATGGCGAGTACATGAAGTGCTTGTTTTTCCATTCTTGTGATACCTCACTTTGAAGGATGGGCTCAAGCTCTATCCAGGATAATATAAGAGGTGCTAGTTCACCATTGCTTTTTGTAGTTGAGTAGTACTCCATGGTATACATAGACCGCATTTTATTAATCCACTCATGTATTGATGGGCACTTGGGTTATTTCTACATCTTTGCAATTGTGAATTGTGCTGCCATAAACATTCCAGTGCAGATGTTTTTGTAGAAGATTCTCGTTTGCTCTATTTTAAAAAAAATTTCTATATTTTTATGGTATCATCATATATATTTGGAAATACCTGTTTTATTGTTCCAACCTAAACCAATTTGGCTGTTCAACAAATATAATGCTCTTTTGTTAAATATTGGCAGCCTCCAGTGGTTCAAGATAGGTGAAGATTTGCTACCAGGTGTTATATTGTAGTGGAAGTAAGTTCCAAAACAAATTCCATCGAACATACTGATACAAGTGCACATGAAAACAATCATAATAGCTGATTTTATATTTAGAGCAATCCACTCCTGCCCTAGGATTTCCAACTAGCACGTTTCATGAAAGCTCACTCCAAGATGAATGCAATAATAATTTGATGGTAGGATCAAGAAGCGTTGTTATCTGGTCAGGTGAGGGGGGCTCCAGAAGGTGGAGACGGGCAGGTGAACAGTGTTCTTAATACAAGTGCTGCACTGTTGACTGTAGTCTGCCAGCCTTGACTAATTTTTATGTTCCTTTGTTGCAAAGGTGATGAAGCCTGGATACTGTTCCTAGCCAAAAATCAATCTTAAATACCACTCATTTCACAAATAAAAACTCATTTCTAATATCTTTATGCTATTACAAACCCACTTATATAGATTTTTAATAGTAGCATTTTAAGTGCTATGTACCTTACTGTTGATCAGGGTTCTTGGTATGCTAGTTAACTGCACCAGGAATGTTGATTCATGGTTGAGGTACTTGGCATGCGTTCTAATTTCTTCTAGAAATTAGATTAGGTTTAACTGGTACTTTCACATTGTACTATGTGTGTATAGAAGCATTTGGAAGTAAATTCCATAGACATAGACAGAGTCTGTTTTTTGTATATAGATTATAATATATGGCTTCCTGATTTTTTTTTTTTTTTTAGAAATTGGCATTAGAGTATTCTGTTATTGACACTTATTATATAATGTAGAGTTCTAAGAGAAAGTTTGTGGCAAGAGAAATTGGCCTGCTTTTATGCCACCCCAACAGGGGGAATGAGTGGCCAAAGTTGCTGCACTGCCTAACTCAAGGGATGCTACTCACTTTCTAATGTATGTGTCCCAGGAATGGCTTGTTTGGGAGGAAATTAAGGAACAATGGGATCTTGTCATTTTTCCCTTAAAAAAAAAGTACATTTCTACTTCTACATTGTTCCTTTTGCCATTGCCTTTGTCTGAAATGTTCCCTGTAGTTTCTCATATAGCCAAATAATGCCCATCCTTTTAGACCTAAGTGCCTCCTTTTCTAGAAACTTTCCTTGGTTGATTGTGTCTGTGATAATCTTGTCCTTTCTCCGGATTTACGTAGCATTTGTTATCTGAATTACTCATTTTATGCTTATCATCTACTGTGTTTTCTGGAACTTAATTCTATGTTTTTAATCATGTTATACTTTATTTTTGTACTGTAGATGCTGAAGAATTTTCTACGTTTGCTAGTTCCAAAATGAGTGATGAACCTATGTCCAAGACACAAACTGTTTACAAGTCAGACTCTCAATCAGGTCTTGGTACTAAAGAAAAGGATCGAGCAAATTTGGGTCTATTGGATCATTTTATGAAAATCTTTTCATATTGCAGGAGAGCAATGGTAATGCAATCCTTATTTGCTAATGTAGTAGACGTAAATCGCAGCCCATAAACTTGTGCGTATATGATATATTGTATTTATTTACTTACTGTACATAGTTTTAGTTTTGACTTTGAGACCTCATCTTGCTGGATTTAGCCTCCGTCACTTTTGATGTGTGCCTGCTGTGATACTGAGACATGCATTGTCAAGTTGTCAGGGAGAGAGGATGAACTCCTTTAGTCATCTGTCATCCACCCTCCACCCACCAAAAGCCTAGGGAATCTTGGTCCCTGTCTACACAGTTGCTGTGAATATGCATACACCTTTCTGCTGGGACATGGGTTCTCTTTGGGTGCCAGACTTTCCTCTCTGGGGTCTTGATCTCTCTCGGGGGTACCATAGAGCTCTTGCTTCCCTCTAGCACAGGGAAAGATCTTTCCAGGCTACAGGAAAGCCTGGCTCCTAGCCCCAACCTCCTGCTTCTTCCTGTCACTTGTGTCTTCTCTAAAATGCTTTTCTCTCTTTTTCTTTTAAAATATTATGTGATAGATTATTAAAACCAGAATTGGAGTCATTAGCTACAAAGGAATCAATTTCTTTTTTTCTCATAGGAGGAAGAGCATATACAACAAACCTCTCAAGAGATGAGGGGAAATCTATCCTTTCTAGATAAGAAAGGAACACTTAAGTTCCCTATTCTCCATGGAGTGGACAGAATGATTTTACAAAATATAAAGTAAACCCAAATCATCCCCTGTGATCATGAGCATCCAATTCTATCCTCCTGGCCACCAGCTTCAGGGCCTGAGAAAAGCTGGTCCTGCACGCCTCGCAGATCTCAGCTCCTCCAACGCTTGCCCTTGTTCAGCCCACTCCCTGCTCTGGGGTCCGAAAGCACTAGGCTTGTTCCCTCCTAGGCTCAGTTTCATGCTCCCTTCTGGCTGTTCCCTGAGGCTCAAATGCTCTTCTCCACCCAATACCCTGACTGCCACCTTCATGTGACTTGTTCAATTCAACAGGTCTCTGCTCACATGTCACCTCCTCTTCTTTCCTGACCACTCTGCCTGAAATAACATGTCCTCTGAGGACATGCTCCTCCAATTCCAACCCATTTCTGCTTTATTTTTCTTTATAAAACTTATTATTCTCTGAAATTATATTTTTATTTTTATTTGTTTTATTTTTTTTGAGATAGAGTCTCACTCTGTTGCCTGGGCTAGAGGGCCGTGGTGTCGGCCTAGCTCACAGCAACCTCAAACTCCTGGGCTCAAGCAATCCTTCTGCCTCAGCCTCCCAAGTAGCTGGGACTACAGGCATGCACCACCATGCCTGGCTAATTTTTTCTATATATTTTTAGTTTTCCAGCTAATTTCTTTTTATTTTTAGAAGAGAGGGGGGCCTTACTCTTGCTCAGGCTGGTCTTGAACTCCTGAGCTCAAATGATCCTCCTGCCTTGGCCTCCCAGAGTGCTAGGATTACAGGCATCAGCCACCACGGCTGGCCCTGAAATTATATTTTATTTGTCTACTTTTTTAATATTGGTCTTCTCAAATAAACTTAAGTAGCATGAGGGCAGACTCAGTTTCCCTTGCTCACTGCTGTATCCTCAGCATATAGAACAATGGGATTTTTGGAGTCAGACCACTGGTGTGCAAATCTGAGCTCACCACTTAGTAGATTCATGACCTTGGGCAAGTTAGCCCCATGCCTCCATTTCCTCATCTGCAAATTGGGTAGAATACTAGTGCATACTTACTTTACAGGAGTTATTGTTAGAATTAAATGAGATAATGCATATAAATGTCTTAACACAGTGTCTAGCACGTATAAGTGGCAAGTAACAAATAGTGTTAGTTATTTTTAATTATTGACATATAATATTTGCAGAAAGATGAAGTTGTTCAGATATCTGTAACTTTTGGAACTTAGAGGTTTTTCAAATGTGTTTGTCTTAGGTTCTTGCTCATCGTGGTGGCTATTGGACTCTGCTTCAGAACTGCTGTCGGGCCTTTTGGAACTATACTCAGGAGCTACAAATACTTCTTAAACAGGCAGTGGATCTTTATAAAACATTTCCTATTAGCCAGGATGTTTTTCTCTGTACCTCTGTTTTACCATTTTATTTGGGAGCAGAATTACTTATTGACATGCTAATACAGCTACAAGATACCAATTCTATTAAGGTAAGAACATTTTGGTAATTATTTTTATTATATTCAATTAAAGATATCTTTGTGTTGTTCAGCTTGGGATAAGTAGAAATTGATCTATTGATACAGTGACATCTCAATGAAATTCCCAATATGTATTTTTTTTTTTTGGTATAAATGGACAGTTCATTTAAAAATTTCTGAGCAAATGCAAAAAAAAGAAAGTGAATGACTAAAAAATTTTTTTAAAAAGAACAAATTTGGAGGACTCACTACCTAATATCATGACATACTAAAGCTACTCTTAATGGTATTGTTGAGATAGGAGGGGCTGGACTTGAGTTACTCAACTGTTTTGGGCTATAGCTTGGCCATTAAATGAATCTAATGGGCTTTGTTTTGCCTTAAGAATTTCCAGAGGTATACACAAATGTATCAGGGACTCATGGGAAATGAACACAATAATTACATAGTAACTTATTAATTTAGGCAAAAAGAGGGTCTTCTGGAAGATTTTATTTTCTGTAGGCTTGACCTTTGCATCAAGGAATTGGGCATATTATTCTACAAGTTAACAAATGTAACCAGTGTAATCGGGAACTTCATTATTTGTTTATACTAAAGCCTGTTTTTCCTAGAAACTTTATTGGTTTAATACCCTTAAATGGATTGTGATTGTATACCAAGAACTATAGATCTTAGCTGGTGCTTTCCAATATAGTAAACATTAGCCATGCATCGCTGTTTAAATTTAAGCTTGCATTAATTAAAATTAGATAAAATTAAAAATTCAGTATGATGCTGGCTGTGGGATTGTCATATATGGCTTTTATAAGTTTGAGATATGTTCCTTCTATCCCTAGTTTGTTGAGGGTTTTGTCAAATGCTTTTTCTGCATCTATTGAGATGATCATATGATCTTTATTTTTGCTTCTGTTTATGTAGTGAATTACAATTTTTGATTTACCTATGTTGAAGCATCCTTGCATCCCTGGAATGAAGCCCACTTGGTCGTGGTGGATTATTTTTTTGATATGCTGTTGAATTTGGTTTGCTAGCATTTTATTGAGGATTTTTGCACTGTTTTCATAAGGAGTACTGGTCTGCAGTTTTCTTTTTTTGTCGTGTCCTTTCCTGGCTTTGGTATCAAGGTGATACTGGCTTTGTAGAATGAGTTGGGAAGGATTCCCTTCTTTTTGATGTTATGGAATAATTTCTGCAGTATGGTATCAACTTTTCTTTGTATGTCTGGTAAAATTTGGCTGTGGATTCATCTGGTCTGGGGCTTTTTTTTGTTGGAAGATTGTTTTATTGCTGCTTCAATCTCGCTGCTCCTTATTGGTCTGTTCAGGAGTCCTATTTCTTTCTGATTGAGTCTTGGGAGGTTGTGTGTTTCCAGAAATTTGTTCATTTCTTCTATGTTTTTGAGTTTATGTGCATAGAGATTTTTACAGTAGTCACAGATGATATTTTTTATTTCTGAGGTATCAGTTGTAATATCTCCTTTTTCATTTCTGATTGAGCTTATTTGAGTCTTTTCTCTTCTATTTCTGGTTAATCTAGCAAAAGGTCTGTCAATCTTGTTTATCTTTTCAAAGAACCAACTTTTTGTTTCATTGATCTTCTGTATAATTTTCTTGTTTTTGATTTTGCTTAGTTTTGCTCTGACCTTAGTTATTTATTCTGCTAGGTTTGGGTTTGGTTTGGTCTTCCTTTTCTAGTTCCTTAAGATCTGTCATTAGATTGTTAATTTGTGAGCTTTTTGCCTTTTTGATGAAACAATGCTCAATGTCACTAATCATCAGGGAAATGCAAATCAAAACCACAGTGAGATATCACCTTACCTTAGTCAGAATGACCTTTATTAAAAAGTCCAAAAACAACAGATGCTGGAATGGATACAGAGAAAAAGGAATGCTTATACACTGTTGGTGGGACTGCAAATTAGTACGACCTCTATGGAAAACAGTATGGAGATTCCTTGAAGAACTAAAAGTAGACATACCATTTGATTCAGCAATCCCACTACTGGGTAATTACCCAAAGGAAAAGAAGTCATTTTATCAAAAAGACACCTGCACTGGGATGTTTATTGTAGCACAATTCACAATCAAAAAGATGTGGAATCAACCCAAATGCCCATAAATTTACAAATGTATTAACAAAATGTGTATATGTATACCATAAAATACTACTCAGCACAAAGAAGGGAAAATTAATGCTTTTGGCAAAATTTGGATGGAACTAGAGACCATTATCCTAAGTGAAGTATCTAAAGAATAGAAAAACAAATGCCACATGTACTCACTACTAAATTGGAACTAACCAATGAGCACACAAGTGCATAGAAGGAAGTAAAACTCAATGGAAATCAAGCAATGGGGAAGGGGGAGGAGGAGATGGGTGAAAACCTACCTAATGTGTACAATGAATGCTATCTGAGTGACGGGCACACTTATAACCCTGACTCAAGCATTACAACAGTGATCCATGTAACTAAAAATATATGTACCCCCATAATACTTTGAAAAAAAAAGGGAACCATGTTTCCCTGAAATCTTTGATTGATAGGCACCTTAACATTTAAAAAAAATTCAGTGGCACTAATCACATTTCAAAAGCTCAGTAGCTATAGGTGTTGAGTGACTATATTGAACTCTATTGAACAGCACAAATGTAGCATATTTCCATCATCTCAGAAATTTGTATTGGATAGTACTGCCTTAAATTATCGAGCTTTGATTTGCATAATCAAAACATATTTTAATTTTCTTTTTGGTTCAGTTCTTTTCCATGTTGCATTTTTATCACATTCAGTTTTCAGAAAAAGTATGTAGTAAAATCTGAAATTACTTAATTCTTTTTCAATGTGCTACTTGCAGTCTATTGAAGACAAAGGAGAGTTCAGTGTTCCAAGCTGTTACGGGAATATTAAAAACGATAACGGTGGTTCTAGCCTTACTTTTGAGCATCCTTTGGATGATGTAAATTTGGTTGATTTGAAATGGATCCATGACTTTGTGTTAAAATCTCTAGAAGTTTTATATCAAGTGGAAAAATGGGAAACACTAGTATCGCTTGCCATTCAGTTCAATGCTATTTCACAGTAAGTACTGCTATAAGGGCAATTGAAAGTAACAGACTTAATCAGAAAAAAAAGTCTTTGGACTAAGGTTTACTTTTTAATGTACTCTTTAACCCTGTCTAGTGAGAGGTATACAGAACAAGTGACACCACTCCTGGTATATGCACAGCGCCAGCTTCTTCTGAGAATACGCAAGTTCAAGGGCCCAGATATTACCCAACAACCTTGTGCAATGTATGAGGCCAAATATGGAGAGAAGGTAAGTTCAGCTCTATTATTCATGCAGTTGTGATTCCTTATTAGTACACATACAATACACAAAGACTTAGAAATCAGATGAATACTATTATTTTCACTTAGGCATTTATCATTCAAATCAATAAACATTATTGAGAGCCTGCTATGTGCCAGTTTTTCCAGATACAGGGTAAACAGAAATTAAGTACTTGTGCACAAGAAGCTTCTATTTAGGTCAGCGCCGACTTATCCATTAAGTACAATGGAGACAGTATCTAGAGCCCATAGTACTTTCAGGGGCCTACTAAGTGTTTTAATTTCTTTTAAAATAAGAAGAAAAAAATAACTTTTAGGTCAAATAAAATGCTTGTATTTTTGTTATTCATATTTTTTTATTTCTACCAACATAATCATAAAGTATAATTTTAAATTTATTTCTAATGGAGGAATGGCCCATGAAGGCAAAAGTGCCTAGGGCCCATGGTAATCATGGTATAGCTTGAATCAGATGGAGAAAAGAGATAAGTAAATTCTCTCATTTGCTAATTTAACAAATATGTATTGACTACCTAATTAGAGACATTACATACAGTTGTACAGTCTCTGTCCTTCCCAAAGGTCCCTGGCATATGCAGGGGCTGAAATCCAGCCCCTGCCCTCCACACCAGACTGTGTGCTGTGGTGTTGCACTCACTCAGCAAGGACTACATTTTCTTCTTCTTGTGAAGCTTCCTTATGGCGATAGCCTTGCCTCTTGCATATTCAATTTTGGCGATGATACAGTTTGAATTCCTGCTTCATGGAGTTTAATAGTTTAATAGGACCAGATAATAAACATGCAAACAGATAAATAAAGAGATTTATGAACATTATAAGTTCTCTGAAGAAAATAAAATAGGTCAATGAATAGAGATAGGCTGGGGGTGGGGGGTGGAAACGTTATTAGGGGTGATCAAGAGGACCTCTTGGAGATGCTGATATTTGGTGAGATGCGGCCAGCCAATGACCTGGAGAAAGAGCATTCTGGCATAAGGGAAGAACAAGAGCAAAGGCCCTGAGATGGGGCAGAAAGAAAGCCTATGTGGCTGAAATGTGGCAGAGAAACCTGAGTCTTCTTTGTTGCTTGTTCTTCTTTCTCATCTCCCTGATGTCTTTGTGTTAATGTGCCCCAAGACTCTGTTCTTGGACCTCGTGGCCTCTCTATCCACATCCTGTCCCTTAGTGAGTTCATTCAGTCTGTGGCTCTAGGTACCATCTCTATGATGATGACTATTGACATTACATCCCCACTGTAGACCTTTCTCCTGAATTTCGTGTTGCTATATCTAACCGCCTGTATTGGTCAGGGTTCAAATAGAGGAGCAGAACTAGTAAGATAGATCTATTTTATCTATTGAGTGGAAAAAACAAACTCGGTTTCTCCCCTTGCACTCTCACAACATGATTCTGACACCAGATGTGTGGGAATTTCTTCCCACCGGCAAGCAAGAAATCAGTTCTGCAGTGGACATCATCTGAGTATCCTCCAATTCAATTTGACACTATCTACCTGGAAATAACAACAGATCCCGCAGGTTGAGGGCTCAGTCCCACAAGACTGCCCCCCGCCACTTCCCATGCTGATTGCAAACCCCAGCTTGTTTTACCTTGCTTCTGATTGGCCAGCTAGCTATAAATTGGAGTCCCCATGATACCCTCCTTGGGTTTGATTAATTTGCTAGAGTGGCCCACAGAACTCAAGGAAACACATTTACTGGTTTATTATAAAGGATATTACAAAGGAAACAGATGAAGAAATGCATAGGGCAAGGTATGAGGAAGCTTCCCTACCCTCCCTGGATGCAGCACCCTCTAGGAACCTCCACATGTTTAGCACTCTGGAAGCTCTCTGAACCCAGTGCTTTTGGGTTCTTATGGAGGCTTCGTTAAATAGTCAGGGTTGGTTAAATCACTGGCTATTAGCGATCAACTTAACCTCCACCTCCCTACCTTCCCTAGAGGTTGGGGAGTGGGGCTGAAAGTCCTAATGCTGCCTTGGTCTTTCTGGTGACCAGACCCATCCTAGGGGCTGCCAGCCATCGGTCAATTCAGTAGCATACAAAAATACATCACTTCGGAGATTCCAAGGATTTTAGGAATTGTATACCAGGGAAATGAGGACAAAGACCAAATATATATTTCACAATATCCACTATCTACCTGTCTGTCTATCTGTCAAAGGATGTATTATGAGGAATTGGCTTATGTGTTTGTGAGGAGATGGCTAAGCATATCCAAAATCCACAGGGCAGGTAGTCAGGATCATGAGCAGGAAGGAACCCCACGGGCATGGGCAGAAGCTGTTATTCATAGGCAGTTGGTAAGGGAAGATCCAGTGAGGAGATAACAATTGAATACCCGGATGCTGTTTGGCATCTGGAGTCCTGGGGACTGCTGACAGGGCAGAGACTCATCACCCGATTAGGCCAGGCCCACCAAGGATCATTTCCGTAATTTGAAGTCAATTTATTAGGGTCTTTAATTAGCATTTGCAAAATCCCGTCACAGCAGCACCCAGGTTAGTGTTTGATTAACAACTAGGATGAAGTCTGTATACCACAGAATGGATGCTTCCCTCCCTTTCCTCCTCGTAGTTTAGCGCTAGCCAAGTTGATATATAAGAAAGCATCACACTACCTAATCAACATCTTCTATTAGACACTGAGTATAATTCTCAAATTTAGCACGTCTCGAGGAAACCTGTTCCACCAAGTCTTCCTCAATCAATGACAAGCCTGTCCTAGCTACTCAGGCCAGATGCCTTGGAGACATCCCTGGTTCCTCTCTTGCTCTCACAGCTCACTTCCAACTCATTACCAAATCCTCTACCTTTAAAATGCAATCAGAATCAAACTATCTCTCACTCTCTCCACCACTCCTTCTCTGACCCAAGCCACTGATGCATTTGCTTCTATTAATGTGATGACTTCCTAATTACCCTGCACCCCCCACCTCCAGCCTACAGTCTGTTTTCAATGCAGCAGAGAGAATGAGCCTTTAAAAAACCCAAGTCGGACCATGTCACACCTCTGTTTAAAATCCTTCAGTGGCTTCCCATTTGATTCAGAGTAAAGTGAACATCTTTATTATGGCCTTAGTATAACTTACCCTACATAACTGATCGCTGTGTTATCTCTAGAAACTCATATCCTGTTACTCCCTTGCAGGTTTTAACTACACTGTTCTTTAAGATGTTCTTGCCTCAGGGTCTTTGCATTTGCTGTTGCCCCTGCTTGGAATGTTCCCCCGTCAAATATTCACATTGATTTTTCCCTCACCTTTTTCCAATGTTTGCTAAATGTTTCGTTCTCTGTGAGGCCTTTCCTCACTACCCTATTTAAAATCATGTGCCTCTTTGCTCTATTTCTTTCTATAGCATTTACAATTCTTCAATATGCTATATATTGTACTTCACTGTTTTTCTTTATTATCTCTCTTCTCCCACTAGAATGCGTTTCATAAGAATAGGAATTTTTGTTTTTGTTCTCTGCTGTATTATCCCTTCAGCTTGGAACAGTGTTTGTAACACAATGGGTGTTCAATAAAGATTAGTTTAATGAAGCCAGAGAAGTAAGAAAGACTAGGGCAAGTTGGGCCTTATTAGACTGTGGGAAGAAATTTCCATTTTATTTGACTGTGTTTACGTCTCATTGTAGAAGTACTCACAGGGGCAATGAAGAAGCATCTGCTTCAGACTGGGGTTCAAGGAGGGCTGTATTTTAAGGTTACTTCAAGGGGTAGAGGCAGAGAAATGGAGCAAAGAGGATCTTAGACCCTTTAAAAATTTTTCTTCTGTCTAAAAATATTGTTTTCAGATATTTTATAATTTTAAGACTCAGATATCTGTTAGAAAATAAATTGTCAAAATACTACAGAGGAAGTTAGTTCTGTAAAACTTCACAAGGGAAGTTAAAATTGAATTAATTATGAATAGGGTGGAAAATTTGCCGTTAGAAAAGCAACCAATATTTTAAATATATTTCAACCTATATAATGGAAGATATATTTGTACTAGAGAATTTATAAAATAACAGAAAATCATATTCTAATTACTTGACATAATTTGCCTTAAGCTCTTCCAGCTGTGCTGTGCCGAAGAAATATGAAAAATTATGTGGCTGCTTTTTTTCCTGAAAGTTCTCATGATTAAATGCTATTCTGTCAGCTTTTATTTGTAGCATTGTTTTTTATCTCTTTATTTTGACAAATAAAAAATGAGAGAAACATTTCACGTAAGCCAAAATTTTAACTATAAATACCTATATAATGTTTGTTTTCATCTTTCTTTTTTAAGATAACTTGCCGAAATTTCATTGGGAAGCAGCTTAGCATTAATTCTAAAACTATTGAAGAAACAGATCTGGGACACTACACGGATTTACTAAAAACGCTTATCTATTCAGGTCAGAACCAATTTTATTAATAGCTTGAAACTTAATTTTCGTCAAAGTTTGCTGTTGTGTTGTACATGTCAAATCTTCCATAATTAAAATGTTTGTAAAATCTCTTTTGCAAGTTTCTTTGACTGAAAATAGTGCATTTGATATTTACTTTACATTGCTATAAATATCATTTAAGGGGGATTAAGACACTTTTTTTTAGTTTAATCTGTAACTTAAGAAAGGGAAATGACAAAAAAGGAAAAGGGAAATTGATGGGAAAAATAAAGATGAAAAAGGTTTTTTGTGTGTTTTTCCCTGTTTTTGTCTTACTTGGGAATCTTTTGCTATTTGACCTTTTGCTATTTTCTTTGTTCTGTCTGGACTCCCATAATAACTTCCTTTTCTATATTCAATATAGGTTGTTTTATTGTCTCTACAATGCTTAAGTTATAGTTCTTTTAACTATTAATAGAACACAGGAGAAGATTTGAGAACGTTGTGACTGCTTTGCTTTTAGCTGAGAAGCCCTTTTGGAATGTTTTTGGCAATGCACCTTGTAGGAATGAGGCACTAGAATAAGATGAAAATGGAAATAATGTCTGCTCTAAATTTCACTTTCTGTTTGTCCGTTTCTGGTATAGGAAAGAAATGTAAGTCTCTTCTTTGAAGTGTTAGGATTCTTTCACTTATTTACCGCTTGGTTTTAAGTATGTATATGTGTATAAATGTATTCATTCATTCATTCATTTATTGAGTCAGTCAGCCAGCCATTCAGTTATTCAGCAAACGTTTACGGAGCATCTGCTATGTGTTAAGTGCTGTACTAGGGACTGAGAATACAAAGATGAATGAAACTAAAGACTTGTTATCCAGGAGTTTACAGTCCATTGAAGGAGATCCATAAATAAGCCAGAGATTATGGCATAGAGGGATAAGATATGTAATATTGTTACTACTGCTGCTGCTATAAACAATAATAGTTAACAGCGTCTGCTTTTGAGAGACTGCAGATAATTAAATGGAGTCAATGTAAAAGGAAAAGGCAAAAGCTCAGGTTAGAAAGATTGACAAGAATTAGATAATAGAGTGTCTTAGAGGGCAGGATAAAGAGGTCCAGTTTTATCTGGATAGCTGAGGGGAGCTAGTTAAAAGGACTTAAAGAAGGAAAGTGAAACAATCATATTTGCGTCTTGAAAGAACCTTTGGCAGCAGCGTGGGAAATCGATTGCAAGGCGACCAAACAGAATCGGAGAGTGGTGACTCCTGACTTGTATTAATATTAAAGTGTATGTGATGAAAGCCTAGACTTGGGCAGTGAGACTAGGGAAGGGGACAGACGTGAAAGAAAGGCAGAGGAAGCCCACAGGGCTGAGGTCTGTGCTGGTTAGATGTGGGGGATGGATGAAGGAGGGTGGAGTTCAAGTTGCCCAGGTTTTTGGCTTGGGTGGCCAGATGCGTGATGGCACCTCCACTTGGACAGGAAAACTAAAGGGACGAGCAAAGTAGAGCAAAAGGTTACTTTGGAATTACTTGCTTGGGTGTGATTCATCTAAACTTGGATGATAACTGGGTAGAGCTATCCAGTATACAGTTGCATGTATTAATGAAGCACTCAGGAGAGAGCTGGGTGGAGATCTGTATTTTACTCATCAATATATTGGTGGTGGTTGAAGTTAGGGATTTGGATAAGGTTACCCAGGGAGAGTTATGTGGAGTGTAGACCTGAGGATGTCCTCCTGGGTAGCAACAACTCCCAAGTCTCATTGCCTTAACACAACGGGGAGAACAAAGTCTGTTTCCTACACATGCTACTCTGTTCAGTGAGGTGGAGTACCGGGCTGCTGCTACTCGTAATGGAATCTCCATCCTGACACAAGCTCCCATGATTCTTTCCAAGTCGGAAAACAGGATTCTAATGTTCCCCTCTAGGAGAGCTGTACGTAGCAAAGCCATGTAGGGGCATGGGTTACGAGCACATCCTTTGCCTGACCACATGTACACATACTAAGTGCTTTATGCTAAGGGCTTTCCATGGATTATGATATTTAATTATTGTAACAACCCCAATAAAAGAATTATAATTATGCATTGCACATCAGGCACTCTTACAAATGCTTTATGAATATTAGCTTACAGTCACCTAATGAGATAGGTTGGTTGTTGTCTCCATTTTTCAGGCAGAAAAAAGAAGATGTGATAAATCACATGCTGGCTCTTAAAGCTGCTACTTGAAAGTGACACGTGTCATATCTGTTGACATTTCATATAACAAAGTCCATGGCCACACCTAATTTCAAAAAGGGGTAGAGAAGTGTGATCTTACTTTGTACTCAGGATAAAGGGGCACAGAACATGTGACGAGCCCTAACTGCTATCATGGAGCAAACAGAGGAGGAGCCGTATCTGAAAGAGGTTGGGACCCAACCTAAAAGTTGGGAAGTGAAACAGATGACAGCGATATAGACAAGGCCAAGGTGAGCGAGAGTTTTAAGGAAGAGGAAGCAGTCAACAGTCAGAGAGAGAGGTCACATAGGTGAGGACAGATTGTCTATTGTATTTGGCAGTAGGAGTGGTCATTGTCACTGGCCTCATTGTCATGACACCTCCAATTTAAGGCCTTGCTTTAGCCGTTTCTCCCTCCTGAAATGCTCTTTCCCCCATACGGATGTCTGACTAATAAGCCTCTCACCTCCCTTAAGTTGTCGTGTCCATCTCATCTTTTCAATGGGGCTTACCCTGACCATTCAATTTAAAGCTGTACCCTGCTTGCTTCCTCCAAATTCACTTTACTCTGCTGTATGTTCTCTTTTTCCTAAAGCACTTCTCACCATCTGTCATACTGTATAGTTTAGGTTTTTGTTGAATTTATTGATTACTGGTCTGTTTTCCCTGGTGAAATGTAAGCTCAATGAGGGCAGGGTTTATTGTTCTGTTCACTGATATAATCCAGGTCTCTTCATCTGTGTCTGATGCATAGTAGAAACTCAATATCTATTTGCTGAGTGAAAAGATCTCAGTGTCTACTTGCTTGGAAAAGATTGGGAGGGGAGTGGGAGTGTTTTGAGTGGTGGGTAGATAGCAGTGAGCTGTACCTGCAGAGAGTCACTGAATAGAGAATTGCCTTTCAGGAAGTTTAGCAGTGATGAGCTAGAGAGAGTGCCACAGAAGCCAGAAGGAAATAGAGAGCTCGGGGACGGGGGTCAGGACGGCTTTGTTTTATTTGTGTATCTTTTTAATAAGAGAAAAGGAGCATATTTATATATTAAATGGACAGAGCCAGTAGAGGGAGGGAGAGCTTGGAGATAGGAGAGAAAGATACTGGATAGAGCAAGGATGTTGAGAAGACACAAGGCAGAGTGGCATACTGGGGGATTAGCCTTAGACAGGAGGGTGAGGCTTTTGCTAGGGCAGAAAGGAAGGAGGAGAGAATAGGCCTGAATGCAGGAAAGTTTGCAGGTGGTTAAGCACGGAGTTTGAAAGTGTTCTCATTGGGCACTTGAGATTTTCTTAATGAAGCAGGGGGCTGTGAGCATAGCCAATGTCAATAGGGTTGGAGATTTCAGGAGGAATGAACATAGTCTGGCCACTAAAGAAGAGGAGAAGGAAGGGTGAAGGGTTGTAGAGCAATGTAGAGGGTCCAGTTGAGTCAGGTCAGTGATCATAAATTTGTAGGTTTTACTGCCAATGATAAATCAGATTAACCCCTCCTAGTCAGTAAACAATAGGAGGACCACTTTCTTGTGATCAATCTTGTGCTACTAGTCTCAATCAAAGAGGTGTGGTGATTCTTCCTGGGCATGTTCTCCTTTTCTTGATCTTATCTGAGAAATCTTGGGAGTTACCCTGTTTTGGGAATCGATAACTCAAAGAAGAAAATGTGTCAAAAATGGTTGTTATGAAAATGATGGCTAGCATCAGAGGGATAAGAAAAACATACCTAACCAAATTCTAGACCTGTGTACCAATAGATGTTTATTGATGATGGATGCAATATGTCAGAAAAGCACTTTGCTTGCCTCCTGTCAAACTTACCTTTGGAAAGGCGAGGCGGTGGTGGTGAGGCAGAGGGAACGTAGGTGCAGTCGAGCTCCAGTGATCCTTTGGATTGATTCTCCATGGTGGTAGAAGCACAGCCAGTTTGAACAATTAATAGAGAAGAAATATTAAAATAGATTGAATTTAAAAAATATTGTAATGGCAGTAATAATTTATTGAGCCAGAACTATCTTTAGCTTTTTTAATTTTTACAGTCTTAGGAGGTAGATATTATGTTCATATTACAGAAGAAAAAAAAACAGACAAGAAAATGAAATGTTACTAGTAAGTAGTGAGACTGTGATTCAAACCCTGGTCAGTCTAATTGCTCAACTCCTGAGGGCTTCACTGAGCTACCAGGCCTATTCTCCATTGCTCCCATTTAGGTTAGAATCTCCTCTAAACTCAACAGCACTCAAGAAAAAATTTGCTATATTTTATATATATATATATGATTAGGGGAGACAGACACTTTATTCTGACTTATTGTGGTAGTATGGTAATTTTTAGATGATCCTGTACACTAATTACAGGTTTTATATTGAATGTATTTTATATTGAATTATTATCATTAAAAACTTTGCATCAAAACTATGGCTCTTTATCAGACTCTAGGATTCTAGAATGTAAGATTCAAGGTGTGACTAAGAACACCTTGTGGCTTATGCTTTTGGGTTAATTTGGCAAATTTTTAGTATGCTAAATTTTTTCAGTGCAGTAGACTCAGATCATTAACATGTTTATAAGCATGTTGGGTCTTATGTATGTCGCCATGACATGTTTACAATTCTTTACATGACCAAGTATACTCATGATGGTTTCCACACCAGATCGCTGCTTAAGAAGAACATCATAGATTTTCTTTTGGCATGATAGCATTTGGTGGTAATACTTGATACATTTAATTCTTCAGAACAGATATTGCAATGCTGCAGTGCCTAGGAACATTTGGTGTACTCATTATTTAACAGCATCCTATTCTCCCTTCAACTATTTAATAATGCGTATGTAATTTGGTATAGTCTCCGTAGAATTTGGAGAAGTAAGAATACCTCACTTTATAGATTATTCTGGTATGGACAAGTAACTTGCCTGCTTGTTAAGCTCCATAGGGGAGATGACTCTATGGATATGCCTTTTTTATTGTAGTTGTTTTTGCATTCTGTCTGAATCTCTTTCTAGAGTTTTGACCTTCTTGGTATTTAAGTTCTCTGATAGGGTCATTCAGTCCTCCGGTGTGTTGGAATTTGCACCCCTTTAGCAAGTGTGTTTTATCAGTGCCTCTGGGCATTTGAATGGATGTGACCAAATGTATAGAAAGCAGTCCAAATTTCAAATCACCGCCTAGGATCCTTCCTTGGTAGACCCATCTCTCAGGACTCATTGGCATTTCAGTTTTCATTTCTACATTGGTGCAATGAAAGACATCATCTTGTTTTTCATTTTTTGCTTCTCCTTCTCCTTTTTCTTACCTATTTCACACTGTTGAAACTGTTAATGCCTTTGGAATAGCTTCTTAAATTATCCATGGAAGTTTTTGGAGAGGAACCCCTTTGAGATAGAGCTGTCAGGATAAGGCTTCCAAAGCAAATGATATTTCCTCATTGCTTTGTGTTATTTTTCTCATGGAGACAGACACAGCAGCACCCCAGAACCCTAATTAGACAACAAGTAGAAAGGTATGCTAGGGCTTTAAAAAAAGGAAAAAAAGTAAAATTTACAAAAAACACAAAGAGGAATTATTTATAAGCAGATATTTGATAAAAATTAGCAGGATGGTTTTATTCAGACTTTATTTTTATTATAAACAAAATTTTTCAGATGTTGTTCTACAATGTAAGCTTTGTGGAAGCAAGGATTGTGTTTGTTTTGTTCACTTGTATCTCCTCAGTGCCCAGCATGGTGCCTAGTACTTGTGAGTGCTCAATAAATATTTTTAAAATGTATTACTAGCAGTCATACTGTAAGCCTTCATATATTGAATGCTTACTCCATGACAGCACTATGCTAGACACTTCCACATACAGGTTAAAACAATAACCCTCTGAGTCATCCCAATTTGGGGCACAGGGATGTTCTGAGACTGGGACAGGATTGAGCCTGAGCAAAAGTTAATGAGGGAAAAAAACCCCGTGAACCCAGGGAGCAGGGAGGTCTCAATTATCATCCCAGTTTTAAAAGATACTTAAAACTAAGGTCTAGAGAAAGTGTCTTGTATTATTAATATGTGGGGGCTTCCCACCTTCCTCTTCTTTTGCTTGCTGTTATAGGCTGGATATTTGTGGCCCCCCAAATTCATATGTTGAAATCCTAACCCCCAGGGCGATAGTATTGGGGGGGGGATTTGGGAGATAATTTAGGTCATAAGGGTAGAGCCCTCATGACTGGGATTAGTGTCCTTATAAAAGATACTCCAGGGAGCTCTCCAGCCCTTTTTCTGCCATGGAAGGGAGGCCCCAATGAGAAGGTAACCATCTGCAAGCCAGAAGGAGAGCCCTCACCAGAACCCTACCATGCTGGCCCCTGATCTGAGACTTCCAGCCCCTACAGACGTGTGAGAAATAAACTTCTGTTGTTTACAAACCACTCGGCCTGTGGTAGTTTGTTACAGCAGCCCAAACCAATGAAGACACTTGCCCTGGCTGTCCCTGATCTCCCTCCCTAAGGAGAAAAAGATAAAAGCCAAGCTTATGAATTATTGCAAGAAAAGTAGAAAAACTGAGTAGAAATCTACCATCTTCAGGGTGTTGTGCATCAGGTCGGGGGTGAGGAGGAGGGGACATGCCTTGTCTGGGATCATGCAGGATTGGGCACTGCTTAGTGGAGAGGGACATTCAGGGGGCAAGATGGTGGGGTTAGGATGTAGTAGACAGGAGAGTGAAATTGGCAAGGTAGAGGAATGAGAGCTCCCATGGAGTTATCAGGAGCTAGTTTGGCCTAAGTGTTTGCTTCTATGAAATGTGTGATAGATTGTCATGTCAAGACTGAACTTTCAGGGGGAACAAGTATTTCTGTCAATGCAGCCATGTTCCTGGTTCAGCTAGAGCCTGGTTTGACATTAGGGTATATTGAAAGGCGTCGTCTCTGTGGCCACAGCGTGTAACCCTGTCTTACTCACTCCATCAGGGCCTCCCTGCTCCCCAGGCTCACAAGGACTCTAGGTTTCTTCCCTCATTAACTTTTCTCAGACTTATTCCTGTCCTATTCACAAAGCATCTCTGTGCCCAAATCCGGAGAACTCAGATCTGAGTCACTGCCTGTTACTGAGATTTGTTGCCCTTGGCGAATCATCTGGGAAAGGCACTGGCCTTGAACACTGGTTCTCCCTCTTATTATTCTAAGGGCTGAAAACAAGTCGTATTCATCAACTTAACTTTTCCTCCTTTGTGAAGTGTGAGTGATATCTACCCCTTAAAGTTTTTAAGGTGCTGTGAGGATCAATTGAGATTAACCTATAAAAGTGATTATTAATAAAGTTTATCCCAGCCATTTAGCTTTGAAAACTTGTAGCCATTCATTTATTTAACAAATACTTATTAAGCACATACCATGTAACAGGTACTGTTAATGGTGCTGGGGGTATAACAGTGGACAAAGTGGACAAAGGTCCCTGCCCTCATGGCGTCTGCATTGTAGCGGAGGGAGACGCCTGTAAACAAGTCAGCCCCGCAGTGTATCAGAAGGTGATGAGTGCTTCAGAGAAAAGAGAGCCGGAAAGGAGCAGGGGGTGGTACCGTATTAAGTAGGGTGATCCAGGAAGAAGGAAGGTGTCCCTGGGAAGTTAACAGTTCAGCAATAACCTTAGGAGCTGAGGAAGCAAGACCTTGAGACATCTGAGGGAAGACTGCCCTGGGCCAAAGTGAACCACTGGTGCCAAGACCCTGAGGCGAAGCCTGCAGGTGTAGGAGGAGAGATCAGGATGGGGAGCAGCAGAGCAGGCAGGGGGAGCCAGCTCATGTGGGGCCCTGTTGTCCACTCTGAGGGCGTTGATGTCTGCTCTAGGTGATGAGGAAGCTGCTGGGGGCTTTGGATAGAAGAGTGATAGGGGATGACTTACATTTTAAAAGGAGCCCTTTGGCTGCTGTGCTGAGAGCACACAGTGGGAGTGCCAGGGTGGAAACAGGGAGGCCATTCAGGAGGGCAATTGCTGTACCTCAGAAGGAGAAGAAGAGCTCTTGGAACATCATGCGAGTGGCAGTGGGGAGTGAAGCTGGTGAGAGGGGGTGAGGTCTTGGCCGTCTTCTGAAGGAAGGACCAACAGGATTTGATGTGGGTTTGATTTGGGGTATGAGGGGTCAAAGGTGGTTCTAGCTTTTGGCCAGAGCAGCTGGAAAAATGGAGCCATTTTTTAATGAGATGGAAAAAGACTATGAGAGAAGCAGGTTTTCGGGGGAAGATTCGGAAATCAGTTTGGGACATATTAGGTTTGAGCTGTCTATTGGACACACAGCAGAGTAGGTCATTGGATAGATGGGTCTGAATTTCAAGAGATTTGGGGCCAGAGATATAAATTTGGGAGCCACCAGCACATGGATAATATTTAAAAGCACGAGAGTACGATGGTTAAGGCAGTGAGTATAAATTAAGAAGAAAGGAGAGTCAGCCTAAGGACTGATCCCTGGGACTCTAATGCTAAGAGTTTGAGTCCATGGGGTGAATTATCAAAGGGGACGAAGGAGTGATTAGAGGGGTTGGAGAAGGACACCTTTAAGGCAGAGAGGGGCAAAGCCTGATTTACATGGATTCAAGAGAGACTGGGAAACAATGCATATAGACAACTTTTTGAGGCATTTTGGTGTAAAGTGGAGCAGAGAAATAGGATGGTAGCTTGGGGAGAGAGTAGGGTCAAGAGAGAGGTTTTTTTGTTTGTATGTTTTTTCGTATGTTAGTTTTTTAAGGATAGAAGAAATAACAGCAAATCGTGTTGCTGGGAATGATTCAGCAGAGGGGACAATTGGTGATTTGGAGATGGAAGAGAATTGCTGGAGAGATGGCCTGGAGTGCAGTTGGGCACAGGTGCTGGAGGCGTGGGGTGGGGGTCTGAGGGAATCTTCTTGGATTGCTTCTTTCTTTTTCAGTAAGATGGGAAGCAAGTCATTGGCCCTGAAAAGATAGGGGAAGATGTCACTCTCCCCCTTTCTTTTTACCACATAGCCAATTAACCATTACTGTTGCTTCTAACATGGGAATGTTCCCGGTGGTCCCTCCTCGCTTCCATGGCTACCAACATTAGTCTTGTTGAATTGCAGAGTATCTGTGTTGTTGTGGCCCAACAGTCCCAGCCGCCAGCCTCTTTCCATGGCAGTCTGTTGTGAATACAACTGTTGGCTAACTCTTCCTAAAATATCTTTCTGTCAGAGTCCTGCCTCTTTTTGAGGGAGTCTTTCTGTCAAAACCCTTCCTGGGCTCCCCATTAAAGAGGACGAAGCCCAGTTACTTGGTGAGGCTCAGGACTCTGGCAAACTCTCTTTGTTCTCCAGGACTGGCCACCTCGTCTCCCTGTGCCCTGAACTCACCACCCTCACTGCTTCTGTACCTCTGCTTGCACAAACTAGCTCTGGGCCCTAAGGGAAGCCTTACTTTTCTCATCTGTGAAATGAGGAACAGGATAATAATGGTGCATACCTCTTATGGTTGATTTTAGGTTTCAATGAGACAATCACAGTAAGTTATTTAGAATAGTTCCTGACATAGTGAACGTCCTAAATAAATTTTAGCTATTTCTATTCTTATTCTACTTACCTAAAGCCCCTTGCTTCTTTCTTCCTCATCAATTTTCCCTATCCTCTAAGACATAGCTGGCATATCTTCTTTTTCACAAAGTCTTTCGTATTCACCCTTTCCTACCTATGCCGATCTCTTTCTTCCATCTCTCCCTCATTTCAGTGTGTAACCAGATACTCCCTGCAAATGTCACTCTATTACTCCAGTGTTGGAGTATCCCATTTCTTAAGCTAGATGGTGAAATTTTGAGGACAGGGGTCATGCTTCTTAACCTCTTACAGCCTCATTACCTTGTAAGTTGCTATATTACCAAGGCCTTAGATTTTAAAGAGGGCATTCCACTGGTTCAACTTGTTGAAATAAATTCTTTTGTTTTTTAATCCTGCAAGGTGTGATTCTTCTCTTTCTTGGGCCCGTTTTGCATAAGGTATGCAGCAAATCCGCAGTCTCCTTCCCAGGACCATCAGTCTCTCTTCAGAGACCTCACGGCAACTCTCTCCCACCATCTCCCCTTTCCAGGCACTTTTCAGGACAGCTGGTCTGTTCCTTACCCACTCACAGCCCCCCGCCTTCCTCTGCACCCTCCAGTGCTAGGAACCTGTCTTTCCCTTCCCTTGAGAGAGCAGTTGCCCGTCTCCAAGCTTCTTTGTTTCCTCCTTTCTTCTCTTTCCCAAGACACCTTTGCTTTGAAGAGGCTGCTGAAAAGGAGTAGATTATTTCATTTTTTATGTTCAGCAAAAGAAAAAGTAGGAGGCTTCATAAGGAAAATTGGCAAGATCTAAAGTTATTTGCATTTCATAAGAGTCAAAAGTTTCCTAAGTTTTTTTTTTAAAGGAACTTTCAAATATACCAAAAGTTAAAAAAAAAAAAAATTGATCCGAATGTTGAAACACCTGCTGCAGATCTGGGGGCTTTGAATTTAGCAGCTTTAGATTGGGACCAAGAAATTCTCTGAATTAGAAACTCGTTTGCTACTAGCTTGGCTTGATGCAGTGTTTCATCCCCAACGTTCCTCCTCCTTTTCCTTTCAGAATGTAACCGAGCCAAACAGCTCGTCTGTGTGCCCGTGGACGTGTCGGACACCTTGAGATGTTTTAGAGAGACCCTGGAAAAATCCAAATATCATAACAGATCAATGCGGCACAGCAGAAAGTTGCTTTTGTTATTTCTCGCACAAACACAAGGTAAAATGCTTGTTCTATATCCCTGAGTCTTTATTCGTGTGGGTTTATCACCTTGCGTGATGGTCCACATTCTGCCCTCACGATCTTCCCTCTTCTCTCTTACACTTTACTCCAAGCAAGGCACTTCCTCACTCACCTACTTTTATGCTTTCTGTAAAACTAGCAAAATCCCTTGAGTGCTGTAGATATGAAAACAAAATCCCTTGAGTACAGTAGATATGAAAACAATAGTCATTCTGTACATTTATATTCATACAGTTTGCAGGTATGATACTGTGGTCTTTTTTTTTACTTTCATAAGTAGATGGATTGAGTCATACTGGATTAACTAGAATCTTTTACCAAAATACTCCTTTATCAATGTCAAAGAAACAGAAACATTTACAAATAAGAACCAACAAGATTTCTTATTAATACCACAGATTTTGATCTTAGAGATCTTGTTGCATTACATTTATTTGTTACATTTATTTGTTTTTTTCCTTTTCAACATTATCAGTTTGTGAACTCAACCAAAGCAGGGCTTTGAGTGGTTAAGTGGTACCCTCCCAGAAAGAGAATACATTCAAATTTAGGCTGGGAAAAAACCCGAAATATCTATACTTAGGTTACTTGAAAATTTTTTAAATCCTAATTTATATTTATGATCCTTGCTGTTCAAATTTATCAGAATAGTAAGAATAAACTTAGATAATAGACTTAAACTTAAAATAATTATATTTTAAAGTTATTAAAATAGATTTCAACTTATACCTAATTAAGATACTAATTTCCACTGAACTGATCTCTTAGAAATTTGGTCTTTTTTTTTTTTAATAACCACTGGCAGAGTTTTATTCATTTATTTATTTATTTGTTATTGTTGTTGCCATCCTCCACATCCCCCCCAAAAAAACCCACTTTCTATGATACGTATCCATAGTTTTTGGTTGTATTGTCTGTAGACTCACATTATATAAAATTAGCTCTCCACATCGTGTTCACCTCTTTCAGTTACTCCATACATTAACAATGGATAAGGGTATGAATAAAAAAAAAATCAAATACAGTTCTTAAGAATGGTTTACACCAACTCACTCTGAATCTCAGCTGGTACCAAAATATTCTCAGTATTCTCAATATCCCTAGTCCTCTGGCCACAGACTTCAAAATCCATATTAGTTCTCTCTCTGCTGCTTTTGACCATGTACTTCCCCTAAGATATTTTTTCTTTTATGCCCTGTGTGTTCTCCGATCTTATAAAGAGAAAGGCTCTTTCCCATTTTTTTTCTGTCTCAGGCCAGAACTACCTCTGTATTGCTTCTATCCCAGAGGTTTCTGCCCCAGAGGCAAACTAGCATCTCACTGTTGGAAGCTATTTAAAAAAGGCAAACTCACCAGTCCCAGAGAAGCAAAGCATCATCTCAACATTCGCTTTCTGGCTGACTGCCCCTCCGTAGTGCTCTATGAAATAGCATGGATATCTGCTCCACCTGGGATCTTCAGAAACAATCCCAGATGTTAAGTTTAAGGAAATCGTGTCCCTCAAACTACAAATAAGTTGCAGCTATACACAGAATCTTTCCATTTCCTTTCCTTTTCATTTCCTCTACCTTTTTCCTCCCCACCAACTTCCCATCTTTCTTCATTTTAAATTTCTTTTTTATTACTTTTTTCATGAATTTAGGAGAGAAAGGAGGAATAAACGATTCCAAATTCACTTCTGGCAAGGTGGAATTTTGCCTGGGGACGGAAGAGATGCATATGTCCACACCCCCTGACCTTTCTCAGGAGCACTTCACAGTTTTTAGCTCAGTGGAGAAGAGCAAACTTCCCTATTCACAACTTGGACTCGTGATTTCTTCTTATCGCCAAACTATTGGTAAGATTTGTCCATTATGTTTTCAATATGACCTTCCTCATTAATGCTAAGATTGTACCTGGTCCTGAAATGGTACCTTTAAAGGTAGGATGCAAGAGCTTGAACTACAGTTTATTCATCACACACTTGTAGGCAGTGACAGAACTGTTGGAGACAGAAGATGCTTCCAGCCCCTCTGATACCCTCTCTCCTATCCTGGCTGTCACCATTGTGAGAGTCTAGGCCACCCTTTGTCTATCCTTCTTTAACTGGAACTGTGAACCCCTGTGGGGGTGGGGAGGATGCCCATTTGCTCTGGTCCCAGCTGATTCCATTTTCCTTGCTTTTCCCTTGATTTGGCTTTTCTACAAATTCAGCAGTATATTCTCAACCCATACTATAGATCCAATGTCCCCCTTTTTTCTAGCAGACATTTTATAATTTCCTCTTTAATTCTTGAAATAAAATTTATACTTAATATATTCTTCTTATACATATTATTTTGAAAAAAGACATTACGAAGCCAAAATGTAAAATGGAGAAAAAAATAAAACAAAATCATTTTGTAATAAAAGGATCTGTGTGTTAGTGTGTAAAGGCTCAGGCATTAGAAGGTATAAAGAAGTAGTCAGATGTTTATATTTAGGATGTAGAATCACCATGAATGTGACAGCTACAAATGCAGACTGATGTGGGTGTGTTGTATTGGTGACCCAAGTGCTATCAGCATTGTTAAGTTTCATGACATGATTTTTTAAAATGGCAAATAAATCTTGGTAAAATTCTGAACAAAACAAAGTACTGCAGAGATTGCATTTCTTGAAAATTCAGGGCATTTAGAAATCATGCAAAAATGCCTGTTTTATGTGTAAAATGAAGTTAGATGTTAGACTCAGTTAGTTATAAACAGGTTTCTCATCTTTTCCTTCACTGTGGAGGAAGTTTCTGTGCCTTGCAGGCCATCTAGTATCTTTGGACTTAACTTATGAATTACCAGGAGATGCCTCACTGTGACAACTAATCAAACCCTTCCTCAGATTTCTAAAATACCCTCTAGGAGACAGTACTGCCCTCATTAGAAACCTCTGCCATGTCAGTTGGGTTTTTTTGCTGTACATTCCTGAACCCATGCATTTATTAGAAAAACAACAACAACAAAAAATTCATGTGATATTAAAGATATGTTTTCTGCATTCAGGTAAATTCAGGTATATTCTGTGATCTTGTCACATCTCTGCTAAAAAACAAACCCTTTGAGTCTCCCCATCTGCTATGGCATAATGTTGACATTTCTCCATGTGGCATTCAGAGGACTCCAGCATCTGACCATTTCCTCCCTCTTCACTCTCCTGATTCACCCTCTCCGGAAAACCATGCTGCAGTCACACCCAGCATTCGCATATACCTGTCCCTTTTTCCCCTCACATGCCTTTTCTGGGCTTCTCTTCTCCACTCTCTCTCTTTGCCTGACTTTTATCCCACTTTCTGCATGAAGCCTCCTTGTTACTATCTGCTAGATCCAATTTCTCACAGCTCTGTGTTTGCTCTCTGTGTTTGCTCTCTGCGTGTATACATTGCGTGACATTTGAAGGCGCTATTCACTTGAATTTGACTTATTACAATCTACACAGTTAAGGAATAATGCAGTTTAAAATATTCTTGCAAATATAAGGAAAATATTTTTCCAGGAACTGACATTTGTTCTTTTACCTGATTGAAAATATAGATGTTCTTCAAGCCAGCAATCAAAGAAGTCTTAAAGTTCAGGCACTGCATACTCTTGGAAGTCTTCTCGTCTTCGCAGAAAAGAAAAGGTAGATTTTTAAGAGTCAATAGAACAAGGGCAAACTTGTTTGTTTGTTTGAAAAAATTTTTAATTATTGTGAAAAAAAATTGTCCTTCATAAATTTTAGTTCTTCAGTAATACTACATTGCTCCATTTTATTCATCAGATGCTACCTGAGAGAAACCGTTATGAACAATGACTGGATAGATTTATTCTCTAACATGTCAGTTGATACGTTTCTGCAGTGTACTTGCTTCCCCTTCTGGAAGATAGATTTCCTAAGAGGTCTCAGAAAATGCACTGCCTGATGCTCTGTTTCTGTTTTAGGGCTGCTTTTAAGTGTTGGTGTCAAGCTCTTGATGACATATTCAGAAAGCCAGATGTTCTACATACATGGAAAGAGTTTGGCACGTCACTCCCCAATGCCACCAACAGCTCTTCACCTCCAGGTTTCAAAGACTACAGTGAGGAGTTTCTGTCAAAAGTTGGCATTTGGGGGTGTTTGCAAGGAGCAGTCATATCGGCAAAGATAGCACAGTGAGTGTGAGGATGGAATGATCTGCATCATAGCTAATAGCTTCCTTTGTGGGTGCCCACCTGTGCCCTGGAGAGTGTCATGCCTCTCACACACTGGATTCTTGAGCAGTCATGTTCTTATCATATAGGGTGGAGCAGTTTACTTATTTGTGATGTTTATTGTTTATGACCGTCTTCATGTAACACCTCCCACCCCCCAATATATGAGCACCACATGGGCACAGGTGTTTGCTTTGTTCTCTGGTGGAAGCCAAGTGCCTGACCTGGAATTGGAGTTCAATAACTATTTGTTGAATGAACAAATGAGTGAAGGAACAGTTAGTATGGGAGCAAGAATAGTGCAGAGGTAGCTGACTTGGGCCTAGTTCAAGAGCATCCTAGTAACCCATGCCCCTCAACAAGGTCTGCATTCTCTCTGAGCCTCAGGGTCCTCATCTGTAAGCCAAGGTGGTAAGAATTACATGACATATTGTATCAGTTTGCTGGTGCAGCTATAACAATGTACCACACACTGGGTGGCCTAAACAACAGAAATTTGTTATCTCATGATTCTGGAGGCTAGAAGTCCAAGATCAAGGGGTTTGATTGTTTTTTTCTGAAGCCTCTCACCTTGACCTTTGGATGGCTGTCTTCTCACTATGCCCTCACGTGGTCTTCCCTTTGAGCTTGTTGATGTCCTAAACTCCTCTTCTTATAAGAACATCAGTCATATAGGATTAGGGCCCACCCCACAACCTCATTTTAACTTAATTACCTCTTTAAAGAACCTATCTCCAAGTACAGTCACATTCTGAGGTTACTGGGGGTTAAGACTTCAACATATGAATTTTGAGGGGATACAATATGGTCTGCAACACATACTGTATTTCTGTTCTATTGCTGCTGTAAAAAATCACCACAAACTTAGTGGCTTAAACAACATAAATTTATTGTCTCAGAAGTCCTAAAATCAGTGTCGGCAGGGCTATGCTTCCTCTGGAGGCTCTAGGGAAGAATCTATTTCCTTGTCTTTTCCATATTCCAGAGGCCTCCTGCAGGCCTTGGCTCATGGCCCCATCTTCTATCTTCAAGACCAACAGCCTCGTGTCTTTCTTTCTCTCTGCCTTTCTCCCCTTTGCTTCCATCCTCACATCTCCTTCTCTGACTCTGACCCTCCTGCCTTTCTCTTATAAGGACCATTGTCATAATCCAGGATAATCTTCCCCATCTCAAGGTCCTTAATTTAGTCACACCTGCAAAGTCTTTTTTGCCTTGTAAGGTCACATATACATAGGTGCTGGGGATTAGGACATGAATATCTTTGGGGGGCATTATTGAGCCTACCACACATAACTTATGTGAATGTCTATAACAGTGGCTTATACACAGCTAGCACTCACAAATACCTTAAATATTTAATTAACACGAGAAATTATAAGGTATGGCAGGAGTAGAGGCACAGGTTTCCTTCACCTCTCCAGTTACTTCTTTAACTTACCTGTAGGGAGTGGTGGGTGAAAACCTGGGTAGTATTTTGAGCTGTAGAGCAAATTGAAAAAAAAAAATTAAGTCTTCTTAGCTAGTAATCACATCGTTTTCAGAAAATCAGCATCTTTGGGCTGGTAAGAAAGTATCAGTTTGAAAGGATTAAACATCACAGATTTAAACCTCTGTCAAGTTTGATTGTTTATACTCCTGGGATGGAACTCATCCTTAGACACACATACTGTCCCCAAACAAGTCTGGGCTTATGACTTAGTAGAGCTTGATGGTAGGGAATATAACAGCCAAGGAAGGTTCACAGCTTGGAAAGGAACAGCTATTGCATTCCTGCTAAAGGGCACCTCAGCTTCTCCGAGCCTCTGGAATTATTACCTATTGATTTTCAATGAACAGAAAGTCATTTCCTGGTTACCCAGCTGGAAGTCTGACTTCCACAGGAGACGTGATTCTACAAGGGCTTTGGCTGTTTTCCTGGACTCCATGAGTAGAGAAAACTTCTCCCCACTGAAACATACCACACTTGACTATCCACCCAGCGAAGCTGAACTCAGATAGGCATTGTTGTTAAGACAGTGAAGCTGACTGGCTTTATCTAAGTAAGACTTAGGAGGAGGTAATGTGGCTTATAGTTGCAAATGTGAATTTTAAGACCCATATAAAGATAACTCAAACTCTTCTAAGGGACATAAAATGAGACAGTAGTAAATGGAGAGACATTAATCATTGGTGGAGGTACTTAATGTTGTGAACGGCTCCATAATGTACAGCTGGAGAGAACATACATTGCTTCAATCTTTTGGGGGAATTATTTAACAACCCTCATCAAAAGCTTTAATTTTACACCTCCTTTTACCAAAAAATTCCCCTTTTAGGGACTCATCCAGTGGACCTGATAGGATAAGTGCTCAAAAATGTAGGTATAACAATGTTTACCTCAGTATTGGAAAAAACCAAAATGGAGATTAATATTTTTATATTATGATACATTCATATGATAAAATATTAAAGTTCTTTTAAATATGATATCATTCATTATGTCTGTGAATGACAAATTTGTTTATAAAATAGTATGTATTGCGTAATTGTAGTCTTAATATGTGTTCATGTATGTGTTTCTATGTGTGTATAACTACACCCAGAAAAAATATAGAAGGAATTGTTACTACAATAGTAATCATGTTTAGGTGGAAGGATGATAGATAGATTTTTTTTTAATTTTCTTCTTTTTTATATTTTCTTATATTTTTTTCTTGTATTTTAAAAATTCTAGATATGTGTCTAAAGACACATTTATATCAAAATATTTTTGGAAAATTATCTGCTAATCAGTTTATTTTTCTTATACTTATTTAGATTTATTGAGACTTCGAATGTTAAAAAAAGAACCAACTGTTGCCTTTTGTCTGCATTACTCTTTCAGGTAACTTTATGTATGTTTTTTTAGAGTAGACATTCAATCAGTGAAAAAAAAAGTGCAGTCATATTCATAAAACTCACAGGTAGGAAAATAGCATGAACCTTGATTAAATATCACAAACCCATCTTTCTTTGGCTGGCTGAACCCCTCTGTGGCGCCTTTACCTTTAATATTCAGCAGAGTTAGTTTTCTCCTATAGACTACAGAAGAAGGAGTTTTACAGGTGGAAAAACTGAGTCTCCTGTCATTAGTAAGATGGTCATACTGGTAACCAATGTGAAGCCAGTCTGACTCCAAATGGTTGCCTTAGGTTACCTTGGCTCTAAATTTGCTTGGTTACAGCATATAAAATGTATCTTATAATGAAGGTGAAAAATACGTTGAAGACTATAGAAAAGGCATGTTTACAGTTCTCAGAATTTTGGTTTGACTTCACAGAAGAAGAGAGGAGCTTTTATCTGAGATACAAGACATTTTGAGATTCTGAAATATAGCCAGGGGCCTTTGCAGTCTGCTTAAAGTTCTACTTTGAAGGATGGACACCCTTGTTCTGTGTATCAGAGAAGTCTGATAGCTTATGAAATATAAATAGTTAAGTTCTTTGGGAAAGACTTCTTTTCATTTAAGGCCAGACTTTTCAATTTGCTTATGTTCTATATGCCTCTTGCCTGTGCTTCAAAGGGAAGAGGTGGAAGAGGCAATTTGACTCTGCCTCCTTACATGGCATTCTTTACGTTCTGATTCTCCTTGTTCTTGAAGATAATGATGTTTATGTTTTATAAAAGGTGTGATTTTAAACAATATTTAGAGGGGAGAGAGGCAAGATGGCTGACCAGAGACACTAACTGCCACAGTGTCTCAGTAAGAAGAAGTTTTAGATGAAAAGAGAAAAAAATGAGCAAACAAACATAGATCTGGTGTGGGTCTGAGGGAAGGGTGCCTGTATCTTCAGGAGACTCCAGGGAAAGAGGCTGCAGAGCAGAACAGGAAGGAGCAAGGTACTGGCAGAGATCAACCCCCAAGAGGCTTGGAGTCCAGTGAGAAGAGTAGGTGGAGCCATTAGTTTCTCCCTATTTCATATCTCTGATAGTCAGCAGTGAGCTGAGGGCTTCTTGTGGACAGGGCACCAGGATCCCAGCCCCCCTGGGGCACCTCCCATCTCCACAGACCTGAGACAGGATGGCAGGAGCCCTCTTGCTTCTCTACCCACTGTGCACCTTTGTCCTCCCCAGGGGGGTTAAACTCCTCAGGTTTTGTCCTGCCCATTCCCACACAGACATTTCCCAACTCTGGCCCAGACTGCAGGAGCCTCAGTGGCCCAGTGGGTCCTGGGTGATCTGCATGACTTCAGTGTACGGACATTCCAGGTGGGCAGCCTCCTGGAGAGATGGACAAACACAACCAAAGTGCTAGCTTTCCTCCATCCAGACTCCTTTTCTCCCCTTCCCCTCCCCCACCCTCAGCTGCCGAGAGACAATTGAGCCACCACACCAAGGCTTCCATAGGGAGTGTGGCTCAGACTTTTCCTCTTGGGGTCCTACAATGGACTGAGGGGTGGTCAGGCTGTGAGGTCCCTGCCCACTGGCCCTCCCTGCTGCTGCTTGCCGGGTGACTCCATCAGAACGGGACATACCTCCAAGGCAGAGGGACATCGAACCTGCTTGGGCACCCTGTGGGCAACTCGGGAATAGCAAATAGCACGCTTCTCCCTGGCATGGTCAGGGATTGATCTTCCAGGACCCAGGGACAAGCCAACTGGGCATATCCTGTACCCCCAGGTCTTAATCATGTTGCTCAGGGGCACAGAGGGATTCGTGATTACTCAGGGGGTATGAGCAGATCAAGGAGGAGAGTGCAGTGTGGGTCCTAGTTGCAGTGTTCTCATGGGTCACCCCTCCCCCCAACAGGAGAGTTGCACTTTCAGCTCAGGCT
>RJWJ010017938.1:0-32252 GCA_004363605.1 Indri indri
CCCGTTCTTCTGCTCTTGTGGTGCTTCACTTTGGATAATGGGCTTAATTTTAATCCAGGAAAGTGTAAGAGGTGCTAGATCACTGTCGTTTCTTATGATTGAGTAATATTCCATTGTAAATATATACCAAATTTTATTAATCCACTCATGGATTGACGGGCACTTGGGTTGTTTCCACATCCTTGCGATTGTGAATTGTAATAGATACAAATTTCTTTAGCAGGATGAAAATTCATTCCTGAAGTTATCCACAAATTCGGTTCTCCTTGATCCCAAGGTCTAGAACTGTGGAGGGTTCAGTTTAGTGATACAGAAATGTAACAGAAAATATTAAGGGGATAGGCCAAGTGTGGTGACTCACTCCTGTAATCCTAGCACTATGGGAAGCTGAGGCGGGAGTGTTGCTTGAGCCCAGGAGCTCGAGACAAGCCTGAGCAAGAGCGAGACCCACCTCTACTAAAAATGGAAAAAAATTAGCTGGGTGTTGTAGTGTGTGCCTGTAGTCCCGGCTACTTGGGAAGCTGAGACAGGAAGATGACTTGAGCCCAGGAGTTTGAGGTTTTTGTGAGCTAGGCTGATGTCAGGGCATGCTAGCCCAGCAACAGAGGGAGACTCAGTCTCAAAAAAAAAAAAGAAAAGAGAAAGAAAATATTAACTGGATAATATGAAACGATTGCCTGTTCTTGAACTCAGCAGGTCTACGTTATGTCTGCTTCCCTGTTTATTTGTTGACAAAGTATTTAAAATTTGATGGTACTTTGTGTTTATAATTTCATTACTTTCTGTATTCATAGTAAAATTTATAACATACGTAAGAAAAAAAAAAAAAAACAACTCATTGAAGTACATGTCCTGGTTACCTCCAAATACCAAAATTGTGACTCAGATATCATGAGGCTTTCACATTGCCAAACTATCTACATTAGCCAAAACTTTTTGATAGGAATTACAATGAGTAAATTATAAAACTTACATGAATTTTTGCAAATCATTGAAACTTTACTCTCAAATGAGAACTATATATTTTTACTACACATACTTGGAAATAATAAAGTTCAGTGTTTATAGAATGACTTCTGATGTCAAATTTATTTTTCTCACCATGAATAAAAAAATAATTCATAAACAGTGTGATAAGGAGAATATTTCTACATTTTTGGCATAAGTTTTTCTTCCAGAAATTTCTCAAAACCTAGCAGAATGTTCTATATTGATTTTTCCCTTCACACTTTGTGTTCTTTGGACATGTTTACTAATCAAAAAATGTTCTTAATTTTTGCATAGAAACTTGCCTAGAGCACAGTGTTCTGATTGATATTGTTATCTACTGAAATATATGAAAGACTTTCCTTCCAAATTTTTATATAGAAATGTTGTTTGCCTATGTTCCTTATTAATGGGAATGACAGTTGGATTTATATTCACTTATTCCTACTTCTATTCTGCCTCTGTCCCCCCACCCCCCCTCGACTGATGCTTTGTTTTGCATTTCTATATGGTTTTACAACTTTGTCTGCCATGAACAGTTTTCACCCAACAGCAATATATATTTTTTTCTCTATGGTGGCCAAAGGAAGGGCATTTTCATCTCTTTGGAATCAAAGAGTTATTTTCTCCTTTGAATTCAGTTGAAAACTGATTCCCCACTGTGCAGTGTTACGGAGCTTTGAAAGTCCACTAAACATCTCCTTAAGAGCTGAGAAGGAGATGAGTTTATTATTTATTTCATGGCCATATTCCTTTGGGCCTCAATATACTTAGACTTCCACTGCTTTACTTTTTTTTGAAATTTAAGTGAATATGAAGATCTTTAACTAAGAAATTATTCATAAAACAAAGAAATATAATCAAAGGAGTTATTTCATATTTGCTCCTCTAATACCTTGCTGACAATTTTGCAACTTGAAAGAGTCTATCAGTTCAAGATGATTCCTCTTTAAACAAGTGGCTAAATTACATGAAATCTGGCTGCTGTTTCTAATTTTCTTAATAGAAATTCTATTGATTCCACGGATGTTATGAGCTTTGGAAAATTAGTGAGACAAAAGAAGAAATACAGTTCGTATCCAAATATTTGAAAAACAGAAATTAATTTACTTGTAATACACCTTAAATTATAAATTTTTGAAATCTGGCCCTAACTCATGTATACTCACTTCGGTAGCCTCAAAATTTAATATTAGTCTTTTTAATGTCCTCAATTTTAGTTTCTATGATGCTAATACAACTAGGTGAGTCACAAAAAATGATTTCAAGTTATTGCTTTTGTACATCTGCTATACACAAAATAAAAAATAAATAGAACCCTTTGCTTTTAAGTGGATTTTAAAAAATTAATGGACATATTACATATATAGCTATCCTAACTCAAAATAAAAAAGTACATTATAAACTACTGATTTTTTAAAAGTCCATTGGGTTGCAAAGCCTGTTATGTAACAATTGCTAAAATGGTCTACCAATAATCCTTTTGCAAAGTAAACACAGAAAATTCCAAGCAGAGGACTTCCAGTTTAGTTCTAACTCCTAAAGACCTTGGAAATCATCATTCATATTCTTACAGTGAAAATGCTGGACAAATTAAAATTCAGTTTCAAGCCAAACTGCCATCCACAAAATCTGGAGACACAGGTGCATCCAGAGAGTTACAGCCAAAATATGCTAACCTACAGTAGAAGTTGCTGGGACAATAAATAAATAGGAACATTTCAATAGTAACCTTAATAAATCACCAGAGGTTGAGTGTGTATAAGCATGAGAGTGAGAAACTCATGAGGATCTCAATATTAGGAAGGCCACCATCCTCTTATGGGCTTTATCTTCAGAAAGCCCACAAGGTTCTCACTTTGAAGATCTGAAAAGACCCCATTATAGCTCTAGCTGGGGAAGAAGAAGAGTAAGCATTGCGAAATATCCCCAGAGCCTTCTCTATAACAAAGGCTACTCCTCAGGGAAGAAGACTTCCAGAGTCTACTATCAGCTGGGGGAAGAACATTTCTCCTACCACAGCCTGTTCTAGCATTTGAGTCTCACCTTACTGGGAGCATCAAGTGTCAGAACTTCAAGACAAGCAGCATGGGGAGGTGAAAGAATGCTATACCACTGAAGAAACACTTGTGAAGGGCCCAGTCCTAAGACACAGGCTTCTTAAAACATCAAGATGTGATCTGAAGGTTATAGAATATTCTCCTCTATCTATACCTTACCACAAGACAAATAGGCTCCAGTATAATAATGACAACCGAAAAAACTGCAAGACACAGACTCTTTCCGAGGAGGAGTACTTAGGGTAGCCAGGGTCAACTGACAAGACAAAAAGAAAGGGGTGCTAAAGGAATTCAAATGCGCTGTCACCAATAACTACATCTAATATTGAAATGAGTTCAAATCCTAGAAAGATTAACATATTATCAATCCCCACACAAAAGACCTATTTTCATCAGTAGCCTATAAAACACATCTAGTTTTCAACAAAAATCATAATTAATGCCAAATAGCCAGGAAAAAAAAAAAAAACACAGTCTGAAGAGTAAAGCATTCATCTGAATCAAATTTATATATGACCCAGATCTTGGAATTATCAGAAAGAGAATTTAAAGTAACTATGATTAACTTGTTAAGGGCTCTAAGGAAAAAGTAGACAACATGTAAAAATAGAAGGATAATGTAAGTGGGGAAATGAAAATGCTAGAAAGCAAAAAACTGTGTAACAGAAATCCTTTGATTGGATTCATCGGTAGACTCAATATTGTAAAGATTCAGTGACACTGAAGATAGGTCAGTAGAAACTTTCCAAATGGAAATACAAAAAGAAAATAGAAAAACAGGAGCAAAACATACAAAAACTGTGGAGTAATTTCAAAAAATGTTACATACACATAATTTGAATGACTGAAGGAGAAGAGAAAACAGAACAGCAAAAATATTTGAAGTAAGAAAGGCTGTGAACTTTCCAAAATTGAAAACGCATACAAAACTACATTTGAAAGCTCAGAGAGCATCACTTATGATAAATACCAATTTTTAAAAATCTCACACCTACACTTAACATATACACACTGTAAGATACCAAAGACAAAGGGAAAAATCTTGAAAGAAGACAGAGCAAAACATTTTATCAGCAGAGGAATAAGGATAATATTACAGCAGCCTTCTAATCATAAACCATTTAAGCAAGAAGAGAACAGAGTAAAACAGGGGAAGTGTTGAAAAAACCAAAAAAAAATCTGTGGATTGCTTTGGGTACTATAGACATTTTAACAATATTAATTCTTCTAATCCATGAGCATAAGATATCTTTCCTTTGATATGTGTCTTTCTTAATTTCTTTTATCAGTGTTTTTGTTTTCCTTATATAGATCTTTCATTCATTTGTTTAAATTTATTCTCAGGTATTTTATTTTTTGTAGCTATTGTAAATGGGATTGCTTTCTTGATTTCTTTTTCAGATTGAATGCTGTAAGCCTATAGAAATGCTACTGATATTTGTATGTTGATTTTGTATCCTGCAACTTTACCAATTTTTTTTTTCTGTTCTAAGAGTTTCTTGATGAAATATCTAGGTTTTCCTAAATATAAGATCGTGACAACCTTTAAACAAGAATGATTCAACTTCTTCCTTTGCGATCTGAATGCCCTTTATTTTGTTCTGTGTTCTAATTTGTCTGGCTTTCTGAAAAGTGAATTCAAAATGGATCATAGACAAATTATACAAGTAAGACTATAAATTTCTAGAAGAAAACAGGAGAATATCTATGTAATCTTGGGTTTGGTGATGAGATTTTAGATAGAATGCCAAAAACAAGACTTGGGAAAACAAAATTGGTGAGCTGAACTTTAGTAAAATTAAAAATGTCTTTTCTGTAAAACACACAATTAAGAGAATGAAAAAATACTGAGAGAAAATATTTGCAAATCCCATATGTTATCAAAGAATTGTATCCAAAATATTCAAAGAACCCTTAAGACACAATAAGAAAAGAAAAAACTCAATTTAAAAATGGGCAAAAGATCTAACGCCTTATCAAAGAGGATATTCAGGGATGTTATCAAAATGGCAGAGTAGAAGCAATCTGAAAACCAAAAGCAACTGTCTAGTGTCAAGACTACCACCGCCAATGTCCCAGAACTTAAAACTGAGGCCAGGACAATCCCTGGGCTACAGAGAAGTAAAAACCTGCAAACAGAAGCTAGAAAAGAAGATTCGAAATGTTCCCAATACAAAGAAATGATCGATGCTTGAGGTGATGGATATCTCAATTACTCTGGATTATTAGGCATTGTATGCATGTATCAAGCTATCACATATACCCCCCCGAATTGCACAATCATTTTGTATTAATAAAATATAGGAAGATATACAAATGCCAAATAAGGGTATGAACACATGCTAAACATCTTTTTATTTGTCACTAGGAAAATTCAGATTGATACAATAGTGAGATATCACTGTACACTCGCTAGATGATTAAAAAAAAAGAAAATACTATTTGTTGATGATACTGAACAACAGGAACCATCATTCATTGTCCTTCATTGTTAGTGCAAATATAAAAAAATACATCTGCTTTGGAAGACAGCTGAAAATTTATTACAAACCTAAATATAGTCCTATTATACAGTCTTGCAGTCATATTCCTACTAGATATTTCCCTAATTTATTTGATAATTTAAATTTACAACAAAGCAAACACACAAATATTTATAGAAGCTTTATTTAAAATTGTCAAAAAACAGAAGAAATCAGTATTTCCTTCAATAAGTGAGTGTGTAAACAAGTATGGTATATCCATGTAATGGAGTATTATTTAACAATAAAAAGCGAAATGACCTATCAAGTCATGCAAAGTATAAATTTTAAATGGATGCCGTTCAGTGAAAGAAGCCATTCTGAAAAGACTTCTTACTGCATGAGTTCATTTATGTGACATCCTAGAAAAGTTAAAACTGTAGATATGGTAAAAATATCAGTGCTTGCCAGGAATTTGGAATGGGAGTTGTTGACTAGATGAGAAACAGGGTAATTTTACAGTAGTGAAACTATATTGTATACCACTTTAATGATATATACATGACATCATGCATTTTTCTAAAAACATGGAATTTTATAGCACAAAGAGTGGATGTTAATGTATGCAAATTTAAAATATCATTTAGGAGTTCAGGGACTCAAAGGATATAATGTAAATGTGAGAAGAGATTTAACTGTACTACGAATGTATAAAACAACCTCATTGAAAGATGTTGAGGAAATCATGCTGAACTAAGTGACTTTCCTATCGGTGGAGTCTGTAAAACTAAATGGAAAAGGAAAGATATGTAGGCACTATGCTCTAGTTAAGTTGATAAAGTTGTTTCCTCTGGAGGTATGGGTTAACAATTCTGAAACCACTTTATGTGTGTAGCGGAATTGAACAATTAAATAAGTGAATGGCAGATGTTTGGAGCCAAGTTTCACACTGTTAGAACAGGAGGTTATAGTAAAATGAAAAGGATAGAATTATCTATGTGGTAGTTGATTACAATGAGAGACACCAGTATAAACCCATGATTAACTTAATATACATACATATAGATATATATAGAAATATTTATAGGTATATACATGGGACAGTATACACATTATATGTCCTTGTTCTATTAGCTGAGATTGCTCAGAAGGAACAAAACTTACATAGTAATGAGCACCTTGTGCCCATATCTTGGTTTCTAAAACTATTCCCCAATAAAAGAAACTAGGACTTTTTGGAGAAATAGATGATTCCAGGACTCGGGTAGTAAATATAGAAGATGTGTCCAGAGCATCTTTGGAGCCTCTGGGAAGTAATTAGGTTTAGATGAGGTCATGGGGTGGAAATTGTATAACACGATGGGATCAGTGCCCTTGTAAGAAGAGGAAGAGACAACTCTGTCTTCTTTCCATCATATGAGGACATATCTAGAAAGCACCTGCCTGTAAGCCAGGAAGATGGCCATCACCTAGAACCAAATCTGCTGGCATCTTGATCTTGGTCTTCGAAGCTTCCAAAACTATTAAAAACAAATGCATGTTCTTTAAACCACCCAGTCTACAGTATTTTGTTATAGCAGCCCAAGTTGACTAAGACAGTAAGCATCTTACTTAAGATAGAATATTACAAAAATTAGTGTTTTAACTCTTATTCTAGGATTTCATGATTGTGTTTCCTTGACATATATTTTTGAAGCTAGAAAAAACTATACTCAGTGAGTTAAGAATATCAATCAATAATTTGTCAATTTACATGAAGATGTTTTCTAATTACAGTATAGTATATGTGGATGGGCAATATTGAGTTCTACAAAATCTACTTTTATCTTTAAGCCAAACAACTACAGACGAGAAAGGAACAGTACAAGCTTTCCTCCCACTTTACACCCTCCCAAGGACTGGGAGAAAAGACAAAGTTAGTGCCAATTAGATAACTATCTCTGCATTGCAAGCATCTGGCTAACAATGGGGCCATTAGCCTGCCCTCTAGTTTCAGGCCTGAGAGAGAGAGTCCACGTGCACAATGAAGGTAACTAAGGAAAATTCATACAGCCTATCTGCTGTCATATGTCATATCTGGATATGATACTCTGTTCTAGAATGAATAAACTGAAAAAAAAAAAATAATAGTAACAGCATGAGGCCTAAAAGCCTATTCCAGAAAATAACAGATAAACACCATTACTATGAAGATGCAAAAAAAGAATATATTTTGGTAGAACATTTTAAGTAAATTATAATGGGAAGTGAAAAATGTTAAATGTATTATCTATGTGTTATGAATTAAATCAATTAATTGAATAAACATAGGTTTAGAAATAAAAGATAAAGACACACTAACCGAAGAGCACACATATGCACAGATGGAAGTAAAACTCAGTGGAAATCAAGCACGAGGGAGGGAAGAGGAGGGGATGGGTGAAAACCTACCTAATGGGTACAATGTACATTATGCTCTCACTCAAGCATAACAAAAATGATCCATGTAACCAAAAACATTTGATCCTTGTAATTTTTGAAATAAAAAAAAGATAAAGACATGATAAATAAGAAGCCTATTACATATTGAGATAAGAAAAATAAAACTAGTGAAGATTTTTTAAAAGAAAAAGAACTAAATACTGGTCTTATTTGTAGTTATTTGCAATTCCAAAATCCAAAACATCCTTAAAATAAAAAGATTTTATAACTAACTCATTTCATGGTAAAACATAACCTTAATTAACATAAGCCTGGTTACAGTCTTTTAAAAATACATCTACTATGTATTTTCACAGATTTTACTGCATAAGCAGCCATAATTTTACTTTAAGAGTCAGTCTCAGGTGCTGGGAGTGTTATATAATTTATGATATATATATATATATATAATATTATCTTTTTAAGAAAAAAAATTCTAAATTCTGAAACAACTTTTGTCTCCAAGATTCCAGATAAAACATTGTAGACCTATTTCTATTAAAATAATAAAAAGGCACATTGAGGATAGTAAAGAGCATACCCAACAATGCACAAATAATTACAAAGATAGAGCCAGCAATATAAAGACAGAGGATGAAGCAGAAAAGTTCTCTAAGAATACAGCAATCCCACTACAGGGCATCTACCCAAAGGAACAAAAGACATTCTAAAAAAAGACATCTGCACCAGAATGTTTATAGCAACACAATTCACAATTGCAAAGATGTGGAAACAACCCAAGTGCCCATCAATACATGAGTGGATAATAAAATGTGGTATATGTATACCATGGAGTACTACTCAGCCACAAAAAACAATGGTGATCTAGCACCTCTTGTATTATCCTGGATAGAGCTGGAGCCCATTCTACTAAGTGAAGTATCACAAGAATGGAAAAAAACAAGCACCATATGTACTCATCATCAAATTGGTATTAACTGATTTAACTGATCAACACTTAAGTGTACATATAGTAGTAACATTCATTGGGTGTAGGGGAGGTGGGCAGGGAAGGAGGGGATGGATACATTCACACCTAATGGGTCCAGTGTACACCATCTGGGGGATGGATACGTTTGAAGCTCTGACTCGGGTGGGGCAAAGGCAATATATGTAACCTAAACATTTGTACCCCCCATAATATGCTGAAATAAAGAAAAAGAAAAATTCTCTAAGAGTACAAAAGGTAAGAAAAAAATTCTATAAAGAAAAGTGCGCATGGCATACTTTTCATATAATATGAACAAAAACTTGTCCTAAAAAATTGCTTTCTGATAGAAAAAGTCAGGAAAGTTGAAGAATAAGCCATAAATAAAGACATTACAAGAAACATTTATCAACATTTGAAAATAATTGTATTTATACATCCAATTAGTTCAATTGTCCAAGGAGAATTAATTTTAAAAGACAAATGATTCTTCATATTCTTGTGAAGATTGTTATATACAATTGTTAGTTTTTATTTCATCTTTTAAGTTAGTCTGTATGGTGAAAGAAGCCAATCTCAAAAGTTTACATGTTGTATGATTCCATTTATACAGCATTCTCAAAAAGACAAGACTATAGAGATAGAGAACAATTCAGTGATTGCTTTTGAAATTTTAAAATTTCAAAACAAAGAAAACATTTTCAAAGTATCTAGGCAGCAAATAAATTGAGTGTGAAGAAAAAAACAACTATCTGCATACTTTTACTCAGTATAGAAAGCCAAAAACAAATAAAACAAACAAACAAACAAAAATAGATCAATGTCTATAAAGGCTAAGGGGTAGGGCAAAGATTTTTGATCCTGAAGTTAAATTACAGTTTAACATATCTATTATAACATCTCTATTTTGCAGGGAAGCAAACAAATATAATATCTAATATGCAAGAGTGCAGGAAATGTATCCTTCATATTACTCCCCATTAAAAAATAAATAACTGAGAGCAATTCAATGAGATTTAAGGAGCTGTAATACAGGCATGGAATAAATTGTGGTTGGTGATGTTTCAGTTAAACATATGAGTTAAATCTACATGAGTATTAATATAGTTAAAATTTGAATGCAAAACAAAAATGGAAACATTCTAGTAAAATAAATACTACACAATGATAATTTATTAATAATCATAATAAATATTGATAACCTGATCATTTCCTAGCAGAAATTATTGAATTGCCTGAAAAGATACCGAGTAAAATTATAGAGTTTGAGTATGTTTTTAAAATTTAAAATCTATTAGTAAAATTGAAAATATAAAATATATACTTTGAAATATTGGCTATCTCCCAAATACCACATACACAAAGAAATCATAGGTAGGTAGACAGAAAGATATAGATGGATAGCACATTTTCTGAAGTTTTTGTGTAGTAGAGTGAATGCTAGCCCTACAACAATGGAATATGGCTGATATTTTTTAACTTACTCCTTTTCACGGCCTGAATCCTATCTCTACCCATGGTGATAGCCCTTATTATCTTGGAATTATATACGTTAAGGCAGAAATTATTTATCTAACAAAATCTTGGGAGAGAGACCCTCCTCACCAAGAGCTATGAAACTTTACTAGCTCCCAAGAAATGCCATTATGTTTAATCCTTTCTACCTTGTACTTGTGTTATTTTAAAAACATCATGCTTGGAATTAATTCCTTAAAATTTTATGGGTTTTTTTTTTTTGGTAGCTGAATAGATGCAAATTAATCATTTTTTTAAAGCTTAAGGTTATGATAGAGAAACGTACATTAAGAAAACACTGGGTAACTTTATTCCATGATTAGAAATGGGTAGACATTTGATTCCTTCTCTCAATTTTTCTCAGAGGAGGAACACCATCCTTCAACAGCTGTAATTTACTTCCAATAGACTATTTAGCACAATAAACATCTAAATTTGCTGTTAAAATTTTCCTGTCAGAAGTGGTTTAGAATGTCTTTCTTCCCTTTAGACATAAAGTGTTCATTCATTATATGTGCTTCCATTTCAGAGAGAAATTCAACATTTGGTTAAAGCACTTCTGGGGAATCATGCTGCCAAATTACTTAAATTGGGATTAGTAAGAAAGAGTATGCAGTTCTTTATGTTTTCTTTTCCTATAGATAGACTTTAGTTTACTCTTTATAGCAATGCATTTTTTTTCCTTTAAGGTAAAAATAAATGTAATAGGCACTGGAGTTGAGAACATATTCAAGAAATACCAGGTTTGAATAGTTTTATTTTATATGTTATAAAATTGTGATTATTTTTTTTTAATAATATGCCCTAGTGTCTTTATGGAACATCTTTCTTTATTTCACTGTGGGATGTCCTTTTTATTGGTATGTGTTCAGAAAAAAATCTGACAAGTGTACATGAAAATAGGTTATATAACAAGACAGAAAATACAGAAACTTCCCAGAAAATGGTAAAGAAGGAAAGCACAGTGTAATACATCAAAGTTAACTTGAAATTCAATCCCAGAAAACCTGACAAAACTTCATGTGTCAAGTTTCTGTTTTAAAAGTTCACTTTAATATAAAGTGAAGCTGGAATTTTAGTCAAACTAAACTAGTACATATATTGCTGAAACAAAGAAATCTTCTGTCAAACTCTGTGAACAAGGTGTAGAGAAAACAATTCAGTGAGGAAATCAAAATGAACTCAACATTTGGATATGGAAAGGTAGGTATTCTCAGTTGAGAAAATGTGTGATGGTTGTATTGTTGCAAAAAAAAATTAATTTTTCCTAAAATCAATAGCTTTATAATCCTATAATATTTCATCAGTTTTTAAAACTCAACTTTAAATAAATATGTTAATAACCAAATTTAATGAAAAATTTCAGGATCTTTGATGTTAGTTGCATGATAGAAGGAAAAATAAGGAAAAAATATCCATGTAGCTGCTTAAAGCAAGTGTGTACTTTTGTTAGTGTTCAACTCAAACTGAATAAGTAAATACTGTGATTTGAATGAACAATAGGCTCATAGAAAAAAATTCCAGTATTTCTACATAAGATAATTAGATTTTTGATTATTTTGGTTATTGACTAAAATAGGCAATGGAGGTGACAGGTAACTAGTCTTTAGCAGAAGTGGAGAGATATTGAGTTTGCATTCGACAAATAAGATTTGGATGGTTTCGACACAACCAGATGGAGATATTGAGTAGGCAACTAAAGAAAGCTGTCTGTACTAGAGAGGGGGCTATTTTATTCCTGGATAAGAATGAGTAGACCAACTAGAGGCTCAGAAATGGGACACTGGGAATGAAATATTAGAGTATTATATAGAAAATAATTCTATATAAAGAACCAAAGCAATAGACCAATGGAATACAATAGACAGCTCAGAAATAAGTCCACACACTTATTGGTATTCTACAAAGCTGCCCAAAAACACAATGGGGAAAGGACAGTCTCTTCAATAAATTGTGCTGAGAAAACTGCATTTCCATTTGTAGAAAAATGATATTAGAACCTTATCTCACACCATATGCAAATATACACTTAAAATGGATTAAAGCCTTAAATGTAAGATCTGAAACTGTAAAACTGCTAGAACACTAGAAGAGAACATTGGGGAAAAGCTCCAGGCCATTGGTTTGGACAATGATCTTTTGGATATGAACTCAAAAGCAAAAATAGATAAATGGGATTACACCAAACTAAAAAGCTTCTGAATAGCAAAGGAAATAACAGAGTGAAGAGACAGCCTATGGAATGGATGAATATATCTACAAAACATGCATCTGATAAAACGTTAATATCCAAGGGAATCAAACAACTTAATAATAAGAAAATAAATAACCTGATCAAAAAATGGGCAAAGGACCTGAATAGACATTCTCCAAAGAAGACATCGAAATGACCAATAGGTGTATGAAAAAATGCTCAGCTTCACTAATCATCAGGGAAATGCAAATTCAAGCCACAATGAGATATCCCCTCACAACTGTTAGAATGGCTATTATCGATAAGATAAAAATTAACAAGTATTCTTGAGAATGTGGAGAGAAGAGAATTTTGTACACTGCCGGTGGGAATGTAAATTAGTCTAGTCACTATGAAAAGCCACTATGGAGGGTCTAAAAATATTAAAAATAGAACTATCATATGATCTGGCAATCCTACTATTGGGTATATAACCAAAAGATGTGAAATCTGTATGTTGAAGAGATATCTACACTCCCATGTTCATTGCAGCATTATTCACAATAGCCAAGATATGGAATCAACCTAAGTGTCTATCGACAGATGAAAGGGTAAAGAAAGTATGGTTTATATACACAAGAGAATACTATTCAGTCTTAAAAAAAGAAGGAAATTGTGTTATTTGCAACAACATGGATGGAACCTGGAAGACATTACACTAAATGGAATAAGCCAGGCACAGAAAGACAAATACTGCATGATCTCACTTATATGTAGAATCTAAAAAAGTCAAACTCATAGAAACAGAGAGCAACATGGTGGTTACCAGAGGCAGGGGGTAGGAGAATTGGGGAGATGTTGGTCAAAGGATATCAAATGTCAATTGGGAAGAATAAGTTCAAGAGATCTATTGTACATCATGGTGAATACAGGTACCAAAATATTAAAAACGTGAAAATCAGTAAGAGAGTAGATTTTAAGCATTCTCACCACAAAAAAAAAAAAAAAAAAAAAGAAGTAGTATGTGAGGAAATGCATATGTTAAATAGCTGGATTTAGCCATTCCCCAATGTATACGTACATCGAAACATCAGGTTGTATACCATAATTATAAACAATTCTTACTTGTAACTTAAAAAAAGAAAAATATAAATACATAGAATAGGAAGAGTATATTATTTGAGAGGCCAAGGGAGAAAAAGATAATTTCAAGAATTTTTCAATAATGTTAAATGCTAAAAAAGTCAACGTACAGTTTATACCACTGACAACTAAAAAGTTACCAATAGATCTTGTTTTAGTTGACTTCAACAAGAGTAATTTCTCTGAAAAATGAAATCACAAAATACATTGATGAGACATAATTGGAACATGAGGATATAATAGCAAGAAATAAAGACAGATATTATTCGAGAACATTGGCTAAAAAAGAATGGAAAATGTGATTGATGAATCTATGGATGGATTTTTTAATTGGATTTGTGATAGCATTTTAATCTATTCACCCATGATATTTGCATATAAAATGAGTTAAAATGTTAAAATATTGAATAAGCCCAAATTTTCCTAATTCTTTCTCTTTCCCACTTCAATCCGACAAAATCAGTATAATAGAATAACAAAGCAGCAAACAGAAGGGGATAGAGGGCTGGAAGTCATGCCACTAAGAACGATTTCTTGTTGAGCAATGCACCTTATGAGTTAACCTTCTCCCACTATTTATATATACAACTTTAGGAAACCAAAAGGGAAAGAAATCATGCAGTCAATGTTTCTCAATGTATGCTCTACAGACCATCAGCATCAAAATCACTTGGACACTCATTACAAATACATATTCTTAGGTCTCAGCTAAAGGCATATACAAAAATCTTATTTTAATGGAAACTCCAAGTAATATTTATGATAAGGTAAGTAAGAAAAATAAGATACAATGGAATTGAATTTTGGGGCAGAGGGGCTGAAGATTGTATATTTTCTATCAGCAAGACTGAAGGACTTCGGGAGCCCCTGTTTTAAAATCTTAATTTACTTTTCACAGTAGCGATTGGTGCAGGAAAGATGGTAGGGTATATCTTGAAGGTTCATTTTATCTCTAACATTCTATGATCATACAAAGGGCATGCAAAATAGACATTATTTTAATTGAAAAATAATTATTATAGGAGTCATTATTTCAGATAAGATTCCAAAATGTCATATTTCTGTTTCTAATTTTGTTTCTGGTTTCCTTTCTTATTGTCATGATTACTGATTATTTTTAAAACAGCAACTTTGCAAAACAAAAATTTTATTTTCTAGTTTTACCTAAAGGATGTTGAAATATTACATTTTTCTCAGACAAAAATATTGATTCTTTTACCTAACACCTTTCAGGAATTTTAGAAGTTTTCAAGTGTCTAAATGTTTCCCAAGTTTGGTGTGTGTTCCTTCTGTTCACAAAATAATAGCATGTTAAAATGAAAGGGGCTTTGGAGATTTTTTTATCCCAAATCTTCATTTTAGACTTCTGTTTCTGACCAAGACGAAATAACAAAAGCCAGATTTACTTGCAACCTGAAAAAAAAAATTAATAACCAGAAAAAATAAATGAAACAATGTTTTTAAGATGTTTGCTATTAACCTACAATAAATATTGACCCGAAGCTATAAGAAATAAGCAAAGTGACCCCTTCCATTGCCCCAGTGTACTGCCTAGAGAGAGTTTCCAAGCAACAGCACAGGGAGGAGGAAATGAGGATGAGCCCAATATTCCCTTGAACTGAGGACACAGGGGTAGGTTTCCAGGAAGGTCAAAGAGGAGAATTTACAAAACAGAGCACGAGAAAGGAAAAATCCATATAAACAAAGTTTCAAAGATCTGGAGAGGAGAGCATTCAAATTTTCAGCTTAGTACTGATCAAATCAAGCATAGGAGAAAACTAACGAAAGCAGCAAAATAAAATAATAATCCTCAGAACTCATACAAACCCAGTAATAATTCCTGTTCCTAGAAGCTATAATAAAAAAATCTCATAATTCTCAGGGAACTGAGTAGAAAACTAAAAACGATTTAGCTTCAGTATTTGGGCAAAATTACCTCTGGATTAAATGGTGTTCTGGTGCCATTAGGTGGCTAATGGTGCCACCTAATCAAGCTTAACAAGAGCACCAAGGGCAGAAACTATGAAATTATTTCCAAGTGACTTAACTGCAACCTACAACAAAGATAAAAAATATTTATAGACTACCCAAATATTTACCACAGAAATCACAATGTTGGCCATCTAATATAAAAATTACTGGATGTTCAGAAAAGCATGAAAATACAACCCGTACTGAAGGGAAAAATCAACAAACAAAACTGACCCAGAACTGACATGTTAACATTAACAGAAATGTATATTACAACAATTATTATGCCTGAATTCTACGTGTATGCCATGTTTTCCGAAAGCTAGAAGAAAGGTTGAACATATTAAATTGGGACATGGAATGTAACAGACTCACGCTGAATTTTTAGAGCTGGAAACATCAGTAGCAGAGATTAGTGAATTGGAAGAGACAGCAATAGAAAATAGCCAGAATTAAACACAAAGAAAAAAATACCCGAAAAAAAGAATTAATAGAACATCAGTGCACTGTGGGAGAAATCAAGTAGCCTCATGTAAGTATAATTGGAGTGAGAAAGGAAGCTGCAAAACAGTGAAGAAGGTAAGGAAAAACAGTGAAGGAATAATGGTTGACCTTTTCCAAATCTGAGGAAAAATATAAACAGATCTAATCCCTGGTTGCAGAGGTTTGGAGATACTGAGAGACTCATCTCTTAATGTTCCTCAGATAACCAGTAGTAGATTAAGGACAATATTTATAACCATATCTACTGATCCAGGCAACTTCTATCATACTCCATCACCTGTTATCTAATATTTGTATTATGTTCCAAGAAATTATCTACTGCTATGAACCATATTTAGTCTCTGTGTGTTTTTTCTCCCTATTTCTAATTTGAAAATAAGAAAGAGTCTAGGTGGGAGAACAGTGGCTTTTATACGAAAAGTAATAATAAAGTAGAGAATTCCATAAGGTATTTTTCCTATAAAAAACTTTAAGCTATAAATATATATTCTGACAGCAATATATTGAATATATATATTATATTTTATATATAATGTATATGTTACTATATAATATATGAACATCTATATGTAATATATGTCATATATATTTCAATATTCTATATTTCATATATAACATTATGTATATTATATTTCATATATGTATATAATGCTGATAGTTGGCATCTTTCAAGGAAAAAAAGAAAGCCTTTCAAGCCATCTAGATTACTTTTTAAGTTTATGGACTTGCAGCCAGATTGCTCTGAATTCAAATCTCAGATCCTCCACTTACTACTAAGCCATGTTAAAAAATTACTCTTTCGGTTGAATTAGTTTCCTCGTCTTTAAGTGGATAATAATGTCATCTACATTATTGTATTGATTGACATAAGAATCAAATGAATTAATATTTGTCAAACGATTATAGTGGCTCACTCCTGGTAAACACTATATAGGTAAATAAGTTATGACTTGAAATCTTATTTAATGTTCCCTACTTTTTCCCCTTTTGACTTTGACTTTTTTATACATTTTATCTTTCTTTGTGCATTCCGCATATCCTTTTGCTTTAAAAAATTAGTTTATTATAGAAATTATTATGACAGAAAATGAGTAAATATTCTCTTATTTTTACAAGATTGCATCTATTCTATATAAAGCATGGTGTATCACACCTGTTTACTTAAAATTTTATTATCAATGTTTTATATATTAAATATTTTTAGTTTACTTTGTGATGATTATTTAATATCACCTAGCTTGTTTTGCGTATAGTGTAGCAATGCTGTAATAAACGCCCTTATGATATATGCATATACTTTTCCTTTTGCTGGAAGGCCTTCCTCCTCTTTGTCTGGTTCTGACTTCTCCAGCAACGCCTCTACCTCCAAACATGTTCTAGCACCTTCTGTCCTAAGTCAGCTTTCTCTCACCCAAGCTAGTTCTTTGGTTACTCTTTCTTCTCCCCAATTTTCACCTGCTATCTCAAAAAGTGGCCTATCTACTTTTTCTTCTTCATCATTCATCTATTTTACGGAGTAATTTAGAAACTAAGACCTAATGGTGCCCACTGCTCTTCTACTAAAACTGCGATGTTAAATATAAAAAAATACCAAATTGGTGACATTTTAAACTCTGCAGCATATAAAACTCCTAACTAAAACCCTACCCTTCTATTGAAATTCTGTTCTTTTGGATTTTATGACTTTTTTAAAAAGGATTTTTTTCAGTTGTCAATGGCTGAAAATTAAAAAACTGAAACTGGTTTGAACAGGTGGTGTGTATCTTCTCACATCATTTAAACCTCTAGATTTACACAGCTGCAGGCACTGGTGAACACAGGGCTCAGGTGGTAATAAGGAATGATCCTCTCACTCTTTATTTTGGCTCCATCAAAGTGGGCTTTTCCCTCATAGTGGTAAGAGGTCCAACAGCATAATGCCTTATCCTGTCATCAATTCCAGAACAGAAACCCTCCCTTTTCCTATCCCTTCACCAAATTACCAGAACAGAGTCTTATAAGCCTTTACCTTTCATTTGAGTGCATATCTTTAAAACAATTGGGATGCCTGAGAATACGGAAAATGCTACAAAACGTGTCATAAAACTACCTGATTCAAATTGTCACAAGCCAAAAATCTACATTTTCTCTAAAGTCTGTTATTCTTTTAACAACATTCTCCTAGTTATGAGTTTTGTTGTCTCCCTCCTAACACAGTTGCAGAATAAACTGATTTATAAGTTTTGATGATTCTAGATAGATGGATAAGGAGATAGACTGAGTTAGAGATAGAGACAGGTATTAGAAATATGTTGCCTTTATTCGATTCCAACCTCACTATTCCAAGTTTCATACCTCTTGTCAGGATTACTACAGTTTTCTCTGGATTAGTCTTCTTGACACTTTCTCCTACTGTGCATTTCTGCTATTATATTTCTCCTGAAACACCATTTTAAACAAGTCATACTTACTACGCACAAATCTTCAAAGAACTCTTACTGTCTATTATAATCTAACCAACTTAGACTTGCATTTAGATTCTTTAATAATCGTCCAGTATTTATCCCAATCTCCGACTTCCTACTTGTGATTTTTCTGTGACATTGCCTTTCCTCTAATCCAATTTAAAACAAAGATCCTCCAAGTGACTTTTAACAAACCACTTGAGCTTTCAGTGTTTTTGTAGTAAGGACAAATAAAAATGTAGCTCTATATATTGTTGGATAGGTTGCATTGTTGAATTGCTCAATGCAAAGAATGTTGGGCTACTCAGACTAAATATATTCTGTGAATGCAGAGCATTGTGTCCACTGAACCCAAAATAGATGTGGGCCAATAACTTCCATAGATTTCTAATTGAAAAACCTGGGTGCCATCTAGCAAACAACATTCATTGTGTTTTAACTTGCTATATGGAATTGTACTTCTGTTCTTTACCTTTGAAGTGTCTTTACAAATTTAATGCCACCAGATTGTGCTGTCCATTTAGATAGGTAGATTTTCATTAAAGACCATGTATAGTTTAAGTAGTCCTCTTCAGCAAGCTCTGAATTGTCTTAGGGTATTGATCACAATATATCTAAACAAATCCCTTGAGAAGAGATGGAAAACCAACTGGGGCTTTTGTGTTATTCCTCTTCTAAAGGAGCTTTATTTTTTCCAGCTTTTGCTTTTTGAGTGAAGTTGGCAATGTTTTCCAGCTTACATCCTAAAATAAACTACGGCATGAACCCCAAAACAACATCTTTTATTTATACACAGAAAACCTTCTTTATTTCATTATGTGGAATTTTAAAACACATCTCGCTTGGAACTGAGGAGGTAGATTGTGCCTTCCCAGGGGATATTCTTGTTCTGTACAGATAATGATACCTCACTGCCTGTAAGGACAACACTCCTGTTAGCAGACTTGGCTGCCTCCTTAGCACCACAGAAACTCATATTACTATAATCTCACCATCCACAGCTCAGTCTGATCTTCTTGGTAACTGTAAATTGGAACAAAACTTCTGTGGACTTTTGACAACGTTTTCTCAGATACCTGTGACTCATGTTCCTGGAGCCTTTCTTTGTACTTGTATTTCCCACACGTCCAGAATACTCTAACTGGTTGAGGCAGGTTGGTCTCACTTCTCTAAGTGCCCCTCCCAGTTTGCCTCCCACCTACCTTTAAATAATACTTACTATGTTTCAAGAAATGTTTTAGAATTAAATATAATGCCCCCCATCTGCCTCTAAGAAGACTTTTCTCATGTTTTTTATCCACATGCTATACTTTGCCCTCCTATTTCTGCCCAGTTTCTACTCATTCTTCAAGGTCCATCAATACAACAGAATTTATCCTCTGAACTCATGGCACTGAATACTTAATAAAACCCTTTGAGCATTTATGTACATTATAGGTTGTGCTCTTTATTCATATAAACAATCCCATCTATCTCTAAAATGGGAAAATAAGCTTCGTGGGGGGACTAGGAAGGCTTCTGCGTACCCCTTTCATGACCGAGGTTACTTTTATAGAGTCCTGCTGCTTTAACTCTAGCGGTAAAGATTAATGTATGATACATTTCTCTCTTAGTACATTGCCATGCAAAATCATTCTCTTCTGAAATCTTGTTTGGAGATATGTGAACACAGAATGTTAAAAATTGAATTCATTCATTAATTCAATACATAAATATCTGCATGATCTTTTTCAATTAAAACTCAGTAAATTGTTAAACATGTTAGTTCAACATTTCACTGCTATATTATGCTTTATTTGAATCATAATTTAAACGATAAGAGAAGTTTTCTCTTTTCTACTTTTCTATCGCTAACTTTTTATTCATCATAGTATTTTGTAAGTCTGCTGAAGCCTCTGTTCCTGGCTTTCTGATGACCACCTTCTCAACTTCTCACTGTGTTCTCACATGGCCTTTTCTTTATGCAAGTACACTCCTGGTGTCTCTTCTTCTTAAAAAGACACCTCCTTTATTGAATTGAGTCCCACCCTTATGACCTCATTTAATTTTAATTACCCTCTTCAAGGCTCTGTCTTCAAATACAGTCACATTGTTAGAGCTTCAACATACAAATTTTTGAAGGACACAATTCATTCCATAATATTGTTCAGTTCTATTGATCAAAATTAATAGTTTCTTTTTTAACAGTAGAAAGTTCATTACAAGAAACACACATTATTAGATTTTCAGGGAAAAAATGAAATTTATTTTAATTTTATATTCCTTAAAATGTATGTATTTCCCATAAATGTTTATTAAGTAATAGACTCCAACAATGTAAAATTCACATTTGTTCACTATTATCCATGTTAAAATTCATACAAAATTACAATTCATATGCAATTGCACTGCTATAAAATTATATGTAATGAATTCCAAAGTCCTAGGTGAATCCAAGAGTTGAAAGAACAGATTTTTTCATATTTCTGTAGAATTTTTTTTCAAAAATATAGCAGAATCTATATATCTAATAAATCCAATGACACTAGCTGCTGTGATACATGATGCCAATCCCTGGTCATAACTGTAAGATGTATTCTGCAAATGGCTGGCACTTCTTCCAACTGACAAGTTCAGTTGTCAACCCTCTTCAGAAATGGCCCTTACCTTGGAAGAGCTGCCTCACTCAATACCATGTTCCACTCTCCCAGAAAATCTTATATCCAGTGACAGATCTCAGTTTAGCATACAAAGGCCCATCTCCTCACCACAGCGTAGGACCACTGAAGAGCCAGGGCAGGTTCCTAGCTCTCTGGGGGGCTGGCTGAAATCACTGCTGTGTCTACATCTCCCCCAGCATCTCACTCTGCCCAATCCTGTTCCTTCCCAAAAGCACATCTGGGAAGCCCAACCTGGAACAGCAACGAATACTCTTTTTAGCCCTGTTTAGGGCATTAAGTAATAGGACACAATAAGTAAAATACATATTTCTTCCCCTCGTGCAATATAGAGAAGTGTTTTCAAGATTGTGGGTCATAAAATAATTTTAATGGAATAAGATTAACTTAAAAAATCAAGAAAATTAAGAAAAATTAAGAATGTCAATGGTTCTCACAAGTGGTAAGGAGAATAATTATTTTGTGAAATTTCATTACAGTTTCATAGATTAATTTTTCTGGAAAATCTAAGAAAGATATAAAATTCACAGTCTAAGCTTTATTTAGGAAAAAATGAATTAAGCAATCATATTATAATAATTATATCAATGAAATAGCTTATACTTTATAACATTCTTATAAATCACAAAGCTATTTGACTTGCATTAGAATATCTACCAAATACTCTGAGTTTTTTTAAAGGAAGAAATTGTGTCATTTTCCCCCAATACAGATATTTATTGAGGACCTGCCATGTGTTAATCACCATGTTTGGCACATTCTTGTTTACTGTTGTAATCCTAAGAGTTAGGATAGTGCCTGGAGGATCATATTCCTTTGATAACTTCTTCTTCATGCATATAAGAGTAATGACAGTACTTGGGATTAGGAAACCTGAATTTAAATGTCAGTCTTGTCTTGTATGAGTTATAGAACCCTTCCCTTCACTTTCCTGCTCTTAAAGATGCTTAACTGCAAATTAAGACCGAAGATGATAGTAGGTATATCACAATGTATATGATGAGGCTCCAATGAGTAGTTTATACAAAAAAGCAATATAAATAATACATAACAATATAATTCTTGGAATTATTCTTATCTCATTCATATGATGTAGAATAAAATGCTAAATTGCATAGTATTAAATGCTGATCAAGAGTGTCTTAATTTCCACTCCGTTTGCTAAACTTTATATAGGCTATTTCTTTTTTTTTTTTTATTGTTTGTTGTTTATAGGGGTACAGGTGTTTAGGTTACGTATGATATAGGCTATTTCTTGACTCTAGGCCTGGCCTCCCTTTTCTTAGAGCGTTTTCTTTATAAACTAAATTTGTCATTGTAAATTGTTCCTCTGCCCCTTTGAGATGTAAATCTTTTTTTAAAGCCTCTTATCAGTTTTACAATCCAGAAATGTCTTTCTCAAAGACCAGAAGCCATCCCTTTGTAATGTGATCATCAAGAAAGATAGAGTCCCCATCCCCTAATCTCTGAGAGTAAGAGCCTAGGGGACCTAGTAAGAGTCTTGTTTCAAGTTGTAAAACTACCTGTTCTGTCGGTGAAGATAGGCGAAAATTTACTTTTCCTTTGGGTAAAGGCAATTAGCAAACAAAGGTGGCCAGAGATCTTTCTTTCCTGCTAGTGTTTAAAAAGCCTCCTACCCTTATTTCAGCAGAGTTGAATTCAGACTGAGTCTGGCCTCTCTCTCTCATTGCAATATCCTGGAATAAAGTTTCCCTTGCTGGTTAAACTTTTTCTGGTACAGATTTTGCTTTGACAGTGCTAACTAAAATTGTCTTACCAAAAGCTACCCTTTCTGAAATGTTTTTAATATATGTAAGGGATAGAAGCAAAAAGGGAAAGAATATAGTGGAGGAATCAAATGAGAACCTTAAAGGCTGGTAGAAGCTAGTAGAAAAACAATTTTCATTAAGCACTGGCTATTACCCATGATGTTTCAGAGGCAGAGGAGGTAAGACCACTCTGAAAAATTATGGTACCTCAGGACACCACCTTTTTTTTGTTTGTTTTTTTTGCTAAGAGGCTCAGATTGAGAAAACACACACTCAATGAATCAGTGGTCATATTTTTCCCAGGTATATATTGAAAAATAAATAATGAATAGAAAGTAGTATTCCTCTCACATTGTACAAATGTCAAAAAAATATAGCCACCCTCCTGAATGTTATTGTGCTTTGCTGTCTAACCTGGGCAGAATCATCATTTCTTCTGTCAAAACACCCTGAAAATCATGTGGGAAGAATTAGAGGGATTCTATCATATTTCTAGTGATGAATTAACACTGCAATGGTCCCAGTACTCAACTACCTGCTCTCAGCAAAGTTGAGCAAATTGAAGGATTATACAGAGGAAGCCAAGAATTAATAACCTCTGGAAAGGGTGGTCATGCTACAAATTACTGCAGTTTGCAGAAGGCCAACTAAGAAGAATTTCCTCACTATAAATAGTCTTATGTATAACTATTTCTTGCTTTCCAAATATTGACATTCAGTGCTTCAAAAACCAGACATTAAGATGTTTATTAAGAATAAGTTTCATTATATTTATTACAAAAGCAATGCCTACATACTACAAAAAATTTAGAACACATTAACAGGAAAAAATCTAGAATATAAAATCACTTACAAAACCACAATCTAGTGGTAGCTACCATAATATTAATATTTTTGTAAAATTTAGTTTTGGGTATGTATAGCTTAAGGTTTTGGCTCATACAATAAAGCAAGCGTTGTTCTAACTACTATATCAATATTATTGCATTTAGTTTTCACAAGAATTAAAGAAACATGGGCACTTTCCTATCCATATTTTAAAATTTAAAAAAAAATAAGCACAGAAAGGGTATCTTGCCTAAGTTTACATAGTTATTAAGTGATCAAGCCAGATTTTAATTAGGCAGTTTGGCTACATAGTCCACATTCTTATATAATGTAATGTGTATAACCAATCCCTTATTTTGAGAAATTCACTTTGCCAAAAGTTTTTAATTATTACACACGATCTCATTGTAAACTTCTTATAGTCACATTATGTGCATATTTTTCCATGTATCTCCCTAAGATAAATTTCTAGAATAGGACTGTTTAGTCAAAGAGCATGTCCATTTTAACAACTTTGATATCTATTGTCAAATTACACTCAGTATAGGTTTTACCAATTTTCTTCTCATTTATACTATAGGAAAGAGTCCATTCATTGTTGCCCTCTCACTATAGATTTTCTACCCCACTCCTCACATCCACTGTATCTGAAAATGTAGACCAAAACAACACATATTGGAAATAAAAATTTTATTAGAATTTTTTTTTATTAGTCAGAAGAGATGGCATGCATATGTTTAATGCTTAGTTTTTTAGCTATTTCTCATTGCACCCTGAAAAGTGTTCTTGAATTCATCTTAGTTTAATGTCATTAATTTTATTAATTCAGGACATAGTAAGTGCAGGCTACTCTGCTAGATAAAGTTAATAACACAAAGATAAATAATATTGCTTCTGCCCTTAATTAGCTTGCCATCCAAGGGAGAAGTTATCCATGTAAACAGTTTACATATAAGACAGAATGAAGGCCTTGTTAATTACAGGTACAAATTATATTATGTTACAGAGGGGTGAATAGAAACATGCCATTAATTCTTATTGAAGTGGTTCAGAAGACTTTACTACGGAATTACTTTTACTGTTGAGACCTAAATGAGAAAGAACATTTGGGTAGGTAGAAGAAAAAGTGAAGGACACACCTGAGGCCAGTGAACATGACAAAACAAGACACAAAGAAATGAAAGTGTAGGATGTTTTCTGAATATAGTAAACTAGAATTGTAGGAAGTTCTGTGTTTTATTATGAATTTGGGGCATTTAGTGGGAAAAGGCTTGATTTTTTTTCAGTTATAAATATAAATTTGATCATTTATTTATGCAAATAAATTGTTCTATCAGCATTCTGATCAATATTGCCCTGAGAGGACCAGGTGTTTCCACTGAAAAAACTTTGCTCCAAGCAAACAATCATTAGCTAGTCATTAAGAAGAAAGTATATCAAACACCTGCTTCACGCCCAACACTGTTCAAGGCACTGGTGAGAGAGTGATCTGCTTAGACTCTAATTCTTTAGAGAGTTTACATTCTAGGGGAGGGAGAAAAAAAGTAAAAAATATGTAAAAATAAGAAAAGATTAGAAGTAAGAGCTGAATGGTAAAAATATAACCAGAAGTAGAGATAGAAAAGATATAGCCAGCCAAGCGAAGCTCTGAGAATCATATTGCAAGCAGAATGAAAAGAACCTGAGGTCAGGAGGCACTTGTCACAAGGAGAAGGCTAAGTAATTGTGACACTGATGATTGCCACTCTCAGTCTATATCAAAACTGGGAACACCTTTAGCCTCTTTTCTAAGATTATTTGATACCTGTTCATTCATTTTTATTTTTTATTTTTTTGTCTACTCAGGGAGTATGTGCAGCAGATAAAAAAGTATCACTTCATTTTTTTACTTATATCGGCTGAGGAGTTATTGGACTTCTTCCCCAGTTATTAAACACCCTCCTGCTTATCCCTGGGTGCCCAATGATCAACACCCATTGTCCCTCTTAGTCCTGCCTTTACCTCCAGCCTCACATGCCAGCCTCTGTATTATTTCCTCAGATCATAAAAGGGTTCAAGAACTCTTTAATTACTACACTCAAAGCAAACTGATGCATCACCAGATTATGTTTTAAGCTTTTTTTTCCCTTGACAAATAACTTTAAAAGAGGCTGCTCATCAAAATGCATCTTTTATTCAGGTCCAAAATAGGCTTGCTCCTTTCCACATAACTCCATCTCAATTTAATTATTATTGACCTTGATCAGTAGCTTGATGCATTTTTAAAAATTTCTTTTCCTTTTATTCTAGGGTGTTACAATTTTTGAAATATACATTGTGGAATATATTATCTATGTAAAACTATAATTTTTCTTTTCATTAAGTGCATTTTTATTTGTCTAAGTAGTAATGATGGTAGTACTACATAAAAATTTATATTCATTGTTGTAACTATTAACTATTTTGACCCCAAGAAAGGGTTGTTTTTGTTTTGTTTTGTTTTTTTGTTTTTTACCCTAATGGGACCTAAACTATATAGCAAGTCATCAACATACATGATTGAATGATCATGGACTAATTCTAGTAATGAGAATTTTAGGAATTGTAGTGCAAGCCTATACTCAATTTACAAGAACATCACCCTTAACAAAAGAGACAAATTAGCTTATCATACATCAACCCTGGACATTAGAAACTATGTTTCCTAGATTTTTGAAATACTCCTACCATAGCTGTAAAATGAATACTAAGCATTTATACTTGTCTATCTTGGGGAAGGAAGTTCTTTGGGAGTTTCGAGTTGTTTGAAGATTGTCACTTGATGTATTGCTTTAAACATTTCGTTGTTTTAATCGATGTGCACATGTGTTCAGAGAGATCTGATGAGTGTAATATAATGAACACCGAAAATAACAAGCAGGAAAACCTCTGGGTCCTCTCTAATTCCAAAATACAGTGTAATCTCTGAGCCAAATGAAAGTGTCCCTGGTCCAATTTGTTCAAGGGAACATGGTCAATTTATTTCTTCCCAAAGAGAAATAAAGGGAAGGAAAATGTAAAGGCAGTTGTAGCCTCAAATATATTCAGAGATGCTCTGAACATGTCAAATAAATGTCACTTTCAGCTGAGGAAAAAAACTTTAGAAATAAATGTTTCAGAGATACACAGTAGTATCCTTTTAGTTAGTGTTCTAAAGGAAAATAAAATATGTTTAGATGTCTGGAAGTGAATAATTCATAGTGGACCCTAGTTTTTTTAAGTTCTTTTTTTTCTATTAAACACAACTTTATTTTTAGGTAGGATTATACTTCACCCTGACCATTGCATTTCATAAGATATTATTGTTATATCGTAATGTGCATGTATTTTTTCCTTTTAGAAAATTTTAAAAGACAGATGGCCTCTCATTATATTTCTTTTTTGTTTTTTTTTTTAATTGACAAATAATTTTATACAGTTATGGGGTACGATGTGATGTTTATATATACATATATACACACACACACACACATATATATATAATAGAAAGATTCAATCGAACTAATTAACATATACATACTCTGACCAATTTATTATTTTTTTGTAGTGAGAATGTTAAAAATCTCTTTTAGCTATTTTGAAATATACAATACAGCATTGTTGAAGATGGCGGACTAGAAAAGCCACCAGAGTGTCTCTGCAAAAAAGACAAATTTTAGAAGAAAGGGAAAAAACTAAACTAGCAGAGAAACATAGATTGGGTGAGGGTTGGAAGGGAGGGTGCCTGAAACTACAAGAGACTCCATGGGAAGATGTTGTGGAGGAGAACTGGAAAGAGAAAGGTCCCCCAGAGACTTGGAGACCAGTGACAAGGGTAGGTGGAGAAGATAACTTTCCCCTCCCTTGCATCTCGGACTGTTGGTGGGCTCCTGAGTGGTTGGAGAGACCTGCCAACACCAGCCCAGAGATGACTGCCACCGGTGACCTGTGAGCCTCTTGAAGACAGGGCACCAGGCTCCCAGTTCCCTTGCAGCACCTCCCCACGGGCAGAGGTGCTGACACCATATTGCTCCATTCTCTCCTTCCCCTTCCCTACCCGTGGGTGCCAAGAGAGACAATTTAGCCATTACACGGAAGCATCTCCAAGGAATGGGACCTTTCCTTTTGGGGCCCTACAGCAGACTGAGGGATACTCAGACTGTGAGCGCCCTACCTGCCAGCCCTCCCAGGTGCGGCTTGCCTGGGAACTCCAGGAGAGCAGAGCAAATCACGAGGTGGAGTGAAATAGGTCTAGCTTGGGCACCCTGCAGGTGATTCAAGACCAGAACCCCTCCCCCTGGCAGGGTCAGGGATTGATCTCCAGGGCCCAGGGGACAGGCCAGCAGACCAGACCCCGTACACCCAGGTCATGATGGCACTGCCGCGGGGCACAGAAGGGAGATCTGTGAAGAGCCTACTGAGGAGTGCGTGCCTTCAGGGGCAGATCAGCATCCCTTTGCAGCAACCCTTCTCCCAAAAGAGGGCTGTGCACCCAGCTCAGGCTGCGATCCTGGGTAGGGAACCTCCCTGCCCACGTCACAGCCAAGGGAGATCCATCGGCCCGAGGTCCCACATGCTGGCAGAGGCCTGGGAGAGGCCACGGAGAGGGGGAGATTGGAGGGGAGTGACACCTGCTCCAGAGTGTGGGTCGCAGACAGCCCCACCCCCCAAGTCCAGACTTTCAGCTGAGTGGAGCCATTTCAGCCCCTCCAAGCAGCTATGCACAGAAACAAAGAACAGACCTTTGACCCCTGCTAACAGCAGTTGTGGAGCCTGAGGGCAGGCTTACCCAACCCAGACCCACCCAGACTCAATCGTGGTCCTGCCCCCATGGAGGTGGAGAATAAGGATACACCTGGAAGTCCCAGGGCCCCACCCACCACCTGAGGCACAAAAGGGCCTCTCTAGAGGAACAAGAGCTGGCTACAGGACCCAAAAAAACCACTGTAGTTCACTCCTCTCAGCAAGTGCCACCTACTGACAGGGAGGTCATCCTGCATACCTTTTACTGCATCTACTGATTCATCATAAAGGGTGTAGTCAAATCTCACCCACAAATACCAACTACTGGCTCAGAGACTAACAGGATGTGTCATTATCCAAACGAAAATCTAAAGGCAAGAAGGAACAACTGATCTAGATGGGAAGCAACCAGCGAAAGAACTGTGGAAGTATTAAACATCAAATAGAAAGCACACCCTCAAAGAGAAACAACAGCTCCCTACCAATTGACATTAACTAAACTCAGAATACTTAAATGACAGAAGAAGAATTTCAAACATGGATTATAAGAAAACTCAATGATATGCAAGAAAAAATGGATGACCAACACAAAGAAACCACAAAAAAAAAATCCAGGACTTGGAAGAAAAATTCACTAAAGAAATTGAAATATTAAAGAAAAATGAAACTGCTCTCCTGGAAATGAAGGACTTATTCAGGGAACTACAAAACACCGTGGAAAACCTCAAGAACAGGGTAGATCAAACAGAAGAAAGAATCTCAGAGATTGAAGACAACTCCTTCCAATTAAATAAGTCAATCACAGAGAACGAGCAGAAAATTAAGAGAAAAGAAATAAGCCTACGAGAAATGTGGGATTATGTGAAAAAACCGAACCTGAGGGTATAGGGGTTGTGGTAGGTGAAGAAGAAAACACTCAAGGGCTAGATAAGCTATTTGAAGAATTAATAGAGGAGAATTTCTCAGGCCTTGCTAAAAAATCTAGATATACAGATACAAGAAGCTCAACAGACACCAAGGAGATTCAATGCAAATAGGAAGACACCACGTCATGCAGTCATCAGATTGACCAAAATATCCACTAAAGAGACCCTTCTACAAGCTGAAAGGTGAAAGAAACAAGTAACATACAAAGGAAAACCCATCAGAATAACTCTAGAATTCTCAATTGAAACCCTACAAACAAGAAGAGACTGGGGCCCCATTCTCACTCTTCTGAAACAGAATAATGCCCACCCTAGAATCTTGTACCCTGTAAAACTAAGTTTCATATATGAAGGAGAAATAAAGACATTCTCAGATAAGCAAAGACTGAGGGAATTCACCAAGACAAGACCAGCTCCCCAAGAAGTACTCAAAACAGAATTACACAAGGATCAGCACAATAAACACTCTCATATGTAAAACCACTCAAAAGTTAGAGAACAAAGGCTAGATTCCACAACAGCTCAAGAGAGAAAACAAAGCAACAAAATGTAACCCAACAGAATGAACAGTAATTCACCCCATTTATCGGTTCTCTCAATAAATGTGAATGGCTAGAACCCCCCTCTCAAGAGACATAGGATGGCCGAATGGATGAAAAAAACAAAACAAAAAAAAAAAAAAAAAAAAAAAAAAAAAAAAAAAAAAAAAAAAAACAAGCCAAGCATCTGCTGTCTTCAGGAAACGCATCTAACTAGCAAGAATGCATTTAGACTCAAGGTAAAAGGCTGGAAATCAATATTTCAAGCAAATGAAAGCCAAAAGAAGGCTGGTGTGGCAGTTTTGATCTCAGATAACTTAGTTTTTAAATCAACAAAAGTAAGGAAAGACAAAGAGGGTCACTATATAATGGTGAAGGGTACAGCTCAACAAGAAGACATAACAATTCTAAATATGTATGCACCCAACTTCAGTGCACTCAGATTCATAAAGCAAACTCTACTTGATCTAAACAAATTGATAGACAGCAACACTATAATAGTTGGAGACTTCAACACCCCACTGACAGCACAGGACAGATCCTCCAAACAGAAAATTAACAAAGAAATAATGGACTTAAAGAGAACGCTAGTACAAATGGGCCTGACTGACATTTACAGGACATTCTACCCAAAAACCACTGAATACACGTTCTTCTCATCAGCTCATGGGACATTCTCTAAGATTGACCATATTCTAGGACACAAAGCATGTCTCAAAAAATTTAAAAAAACAGAAATCATACCATGCATCTTCTCAGATCACAGTGGAATAAAAATAGAAATCAACCCCAACAGATACTCTCATCTCTACACAAAGTCATGGAAATTAAACAACCTTCTGCTGATCAACTCCTTCATAAATGAGGAAGTAAAGATGGAAATCAAAAGATTCTTAAGACTAAATGACAAAGGTGACACAAGTTATCAAAATCTGTGGGACACAGCCAAAGCAGTCTTGAGAGGAAAGTTTATTTCCATAAATGCCTATATCCAAAAGTCAAAAAGATCACAAATAGACAAGCTAATGAATTGACTCAAAGAACTGGAAAAAGAAGAACAGACCAACCCTAAACCCAGCAGAAGAAGGGAAATCAATAAGATCAAATCAGAACTAAATGAAATTGACAACAGGGAAACTATATGGAAGATTAATACAACAAAAAGTCTGTTCTTTGAAAAAATAAACAAAATCGACATGCCTTTGGCTAAACTAACAAAAACAGAAAAGAAAAATCCCTGATAAGCTCCATCAGGAACAGAAAAGGAGAAGTTACAACCGATGCTGTGGAGATTCGAGATATAAGAATCCTAGAGGAAGATGTTGGAAATCCTCTTCTAGACATTGGCCTAGGCAAAGAATTTATGAAGAAGACCCCAAAGGCAATCACAGCAACAACCAAAATAAATAAATGGGACCTGATCGAATTAAATAGCTTCTGCACAGCCAAAGAAACTGTCACAAGAGCAAACAGACAACCTACAGAATGGGAGAAAATTTTTGCATGCTACAAATCTGATAAAGGGCTGATAACTAGAATCTACTTAGAACTTAGGAAAATCAACAAGAAAAAAATCAAACAACCCTATCAAAAAGTGGGCGAAGGACATGAACAGAAACTTTTCAAAAGAAGACAGAATAATGGCCCAAAAACACATGAAAAAATGTTCAACATCTCTAATCATCAGGGAAATGCAAATCAAAACCACAATGAGATATCACTTATCTCCAGTGAGAATGGCCTTTATCAAAAAGTCCCAAAACAATAAATGTTGGCGTGGATGCGGAGAGATAGGAACACTCATACACTGCTGGTGGGACTGCAAACTATTTCAACCTTTGTGGAAAGCAATATGGAGATACCTTAAAGAGATACAAGTAGAAGTACCATTCGATCCAGCAATCCCATTCCTGGGCATCTACCCAAAAGAACAAATGACACTCTATAAAAAAGACACCTGCACCCGAATGTTTATAGCAGCACAATTCACAATTGCAAAGATGTGGAAACAACCCAAGTGTCCATCAATACATGAGTGGATTAATAAAATGTGGTATATGTATACCATGGAGTACTATTCAGCTTTAAGAAACAATGGTGATATAGCACCTCTTGTATTCTCCTGGATAGAGCTGGAACGCATTCT
>RJWJ010017939.1:0-25537 GCA_004363605.1 Indri indri
TTTTGTGTACACTAAATAAGGATTTTTTTTTTTTTTGGTGTGGCCTTGTTATAAAGTATTCCTTGAGAAGATTTGAATTCATTAAACATTTTTGTGAGACGGTAGTGTAAATGGCCATATGCTAATAAAGAAGAATTTGTATTTCATAGGGACAGACAAAGCATGATTGGAAAGGCAAACTAAATATTACTTTCAAATATAAATTGTCACAGCAAAAAATGTTTATCTCTTTTATTCTTTCTGCCATATAATATTTATTGAAAGGGTCAGTCTTCTGCCTTTTCTTCTTTTTATAGTCCTGCAGGACACTATCAGATATAACATATAGCTCTAATTTTGAGCAAAGGAAAATGGCCCCGGTCAGCCTTTATGTTCAGTGAACTCAGAAGGCCGATTATTAAGGCCAGTGCGCTGTCTTTGAGGCCATAAGGGGGAGAGTGGTATGCTTCGTCGTGGTAATATGGTAGTCAAGTGTATAAAGAAAAGAAAAGGGATCAGGATGAAGAAGTCACTGAGAAAGAATACACAATCACCTGGATCATTAATTCTTTTTAGTTAAATACTTGTGACTACAAGAGTTCTGTTTAGACTACAAGAGGAAGGAAATGATTTTGGAAGACTTTCAGGACAGACACCCATTACCGGTTATACCAAACAGTGCCTTCCGTAGCATCGACACTCTGGAAGAAAACAGATTGCTCTCCAGAATTCCAGAAAATACAACTCAGTTAGAATAAGCAGGCAGTGATTTCTTTTAGCTACTTGGTAATCTTCAATCATCCTAGTCCACATACATCAAAACTGGGGGTGGACGAGTACAAGAGCTGGCCACCTCGCCATTGTATTCAAACCATAGTGACTTTGATTCTATATCTGTTTTTATTTTTCGTGAGAGCTTACCTGCCTTTCTATTCTGTGTACTGTTTTTTCATTGTCCTTTTTTTTTTTTTTAAACCATTACAATAAATATAGGTGAAGCTCCTTCCCCAGCAGTGCTTGAATACCTTGGCAGCCTCCTAGTACGGTAGACAGAGATTTCATGGAAGGGCTGAGTTAGAAGGGAGGAGCCCTTTGAAATGTTTTTTGATTTTGGGTCTGAAATTTAGATCCTGAACCTTTATGTCTGACCATAGGCAATATCAAAATATACACACCAATAATTTAGAATAATTTTTCCACTCTAAACCATTCTTCAAGAATGGAAACTTGAGAGTTTAATGACAAAGTGATATATATGTGTATATAAAATTATATACATGTAGTCATATATCATTATATATAAAAGTGTACATATAATGTGTATATATACATACACATACACTTTTTCTTGATGTATAAATGCATAATACAAGGAACAAAGACAGATTTCCCTTATGATTAAAAGTTGCCATGCTAACTGGATTTAGTACAATTAAACAAATACTCATAGAGCAATAACTATGTTCTATATGCTAGCAACAGAGAGAAAATAAGACATATAGATTTTTGTTCTTCAGGTAATTATGATGTAATTTAGGAGTCCAGGAAGTAAACAGAACATTTTATTGTTTGACAAGGTAAACAGCAGAAGTGCCATGACAAAAGTATGGCCAAGCTGCTATGCACTACAGGTGTACAAACTGTTCTAGAAAAAATTTAAATGTGTAGAGAAATGTTAAAAGAAAATTTCATCTAGAAGTTTGACTTTTAATTCGAGCTTCTCTTTGGGGATGACCATCAAATTTACACAAGACCCTTAGCACTCTACATTATTTTTATTAATTATGTCTCTAACTAGATATTTTTTCTCTTTAAATCCTGATGTTTTGTTATTTTGTGAGTAAAGAAATTTGGTCTAGCTGCTTGTCTTGTAAGGAGCACAAAGTTTAAAGAATAAACAACACTCTCATTACTCCCATCCCTATTGTACTTTTTTATGACTGGTGAATTTCATAGAACTTGGCCCCATGTATGTTAGAGACAGTTTCAGCAATTTCGTGAACCATTTAATAAATTATTACCTTGGTGCTCAACTTTGATTTAATGATCATTACATTAATTAATGCTTTCAAAACTGCCGAGTTTTGGTTAAGTCTAGATTATAGCAATGTGAATTATGACATGTTTTATCTTACATTTTAGTTATCAAAACCATACTGGATTAGGCTGCAGGAAACCTAGTCAATTTTCATGATAAATTGACTCAGCCATATAATGCATAATTCAGCTGCACGGCTGTTGAGTCCGGTGTGTTCTCTGAGGGATGTGGTTTTACTTATAGGTTTGCATCAAGAAAATCTACTCCAGTAAGTTTGATTTATACCTTAGAAACATATAAACATGTGCATACTAATTTTAACCTAAAACCAAATTATGTACTTTATTATAAACACTGTATATATTTTGTCCTAAAATTTGTGTCAAGTTTTGAAGAATGATAGAAAACTTTTGTGGAAGTTTTTTCATTTCATTCTATTAATGGCTCCCTTTATTTAGAAAAATCCCATTTTCGTTCTGGTCATAGTTCCAATAAAAATGTTCCTTAGTGGTTATTTAAAGTAGGTGTTGAATTTTTTTTATTATGAAGAGGCTATATAGAATAGTGGCTACGAGTATGAGTATTGCAATCATAGACTGGAAATATTTCTTTTCTGTTTTCATAATTATTGAATACCATAACATGAACAAAACCATACATGCAAATGCACGCTTTCTTTTATCCCCATCTGTGATTGAGATAAGGACAACAGAGGAATGTAGAAAGAACTCTAGCATGGATCCAATCCTCAGTGAAGTTACAGTCCTGGTTATACTTAGAAACATAATATGTGTGTATTAATAAGGAAAAAGGATTAATGAGAGTCTTGAGGGTATTGAAGCCACCTGGATTTGGTGTCCAGGAAGCTATATGGAAGCTGTTTGATGCCCAGATTGATTCTGGGAGCTAAGGTAGGTGTGCTGAAGGTGGGTTTTCATGGATCTTATTAAAATGACACCTCTTAGCCATGAACAGCCTAAGGCATTTTATGAACTGGAAAAGTCCTGCAGCAATACAGTTTCAACGTGGGGAATATCTGTTCCACAGTCAATGACATAAAATTTCTTCATCGAGCTTTAGCAGTGTGTAGTTTATAAGGTTTTAGAAGGGAGGCAAAAGAGTTTTTCCAGATGTTTGAAAAATAATCATTTTAGGTAGAATGTTTAGCAAATGAATTTTTACTTCGGTTGTGCTTACTTTTGAAGAAGTTCAGAAATTTCAACTTAAATAGTGAACGTGGAGTTCATCCTGAAATTCAATTTTAGGTGAGTATTATGTTCTTTTTAATTTCCTCTTTTAAAGGACTGGTGGCATAGAAATACGCTTCTTAACCAGTGGTACATTTCAGAGACCATGTTGGACACAGCAGGCAAGTTAGTTGATGAATATTTTCAACTTCTTACTTCCACTTTACTGTGATTATTCATGGCCATTGCCATTATTCTTAATTGCCAGGAATATTGAATGGAGATGAAGATAAAACTAATACATTTTTATTTTTAATGAAAATACTAGAATGATTATTTGATAGAGATAAATTTGTATAACTTAAATGCCAAGTATGTTCTTAAGATTTTATATACATGCTTACATAATCATTTTTGCGAATGGGAACAAGTTAAGGCTATTGGGTAAATACCAAGTAATGATTATTTTAAATACTGATTAATTATTGTATGCATTTAACTGTACTATAGACAGCTGAAATCCAAATACTATGTGCTAAATATCCTTTAAGCATCATGATATCATTAGAATATAATCTTTTTCCTATAGAATATAACTAAATTTTGCCAATACTTCAAAATTTTCAGAAGTTTAATTTTATGGATTCATGGTTATTATATTTATCTAATATAATTTTTAACACATTGACTGCCATACTAAAAAAATTTTTCCTTGGGCCATGGTGTTTTATTAGAAAATTAGAATAAAAGCTTCAAAAACAAAATGATCCTTTCTAATTTAATGAAAAATTTGTTATTTTTTATTGTTTTCTGTGTGTGAGTTATATGCAACTTGAAAAATAGTTCTCGGAGCTCCCAACGTGTGAGTTACATATGCCTCATAAGGCTCCAGGCTCAAAACTAGCGTGAGTTAAATACAACTCACATGGCAGTTAATGTATTAAAAATTCAGGTCATTTACTAAAATGTAATTGATAATTTTAAGTAACCTCTAATTCAAGCACTGTGGACTATATTTTCTATTTCCATCGATAGTCTAAGACTGAAGAAAACTGCAGAAGATTACTACGCATTCAAGTAGAAAAATCCAAGTTTGAAAATTAACAGCACAGCTGGAAAGGCTAATGAACTTAGTGTTTAAAAATGCTTGTAGAGGCTCCAAATCTATCACTGGATCCCAGAGGTAGCTCTTTTTGACATAATCAGCCCAATCCTGAAATTCAGACCCATTTAAGTATACACTGGTGAAATAGGTTTGTTCATACCACAGCTTTCGGAATTTTTCTCACGATTGTCTTTCACCACCCATTATTTTCTTCTGACAAAGTGCCATTTCTTATATTCTCTTTAAAAAGACAAGTTGCTAATTGACCAGCAAGGTAGCTGGCCCCAGTGAGAACTCTGTTATTGAATTCCTATGGTGGGAGTGAAAACAAAAATACTGATGGATACCCATGTTATGCCTACAATTAACAGAGTAAACATCTTAATAGGCATAGAAGACACAAACAGATGTTCTAATTGCATGTCTGTGAGAAACTGTGTTTACTAGTTCCACTCTGGCTTGGCCTTTGAGACCTCAGGAAGTTTTCCTCCCAGTGGGGATTTCAATGATTTATTGATTTCAGTACAATGAATATTTCAGAAACTAGCAGGATTTTTAAGAGGTTAAATACATCCTTACAAAGGTTAGCATTAATTCACGCTCGAAGGGAATGCCTATACTACTTTAGCCAGAGTGGCTATGGCCACATTTGCCACATTCTTGCCTAAGTGGAAGGGAAGGTGGATGGGGTGATGGAAAGGACTGCCCAGTAGAAGATGTAGAAATAAAACATTGGCACAGAATTTTCTTTTCTTTTTGCCGTGAGCTGAACAAAAATGAGGGAGCTATGAATAGCAGCAAACTCCTAAGCATTCCTGGTTTAAACACTGAGTAGTCTTGATCAGGGCAGTAAAGAGACATTTCGACTTGTATTTGAGACACTCAGAACCAAATAAAATAATAATTCTCAGAAACTAGAAAACTTCAAATACTAAAGAAACGCTTAATTTCTACTCACCTTTTGTGTTGAATTTCCAAGTCTATTTTGTTGTAATTTTTGGGCTGGGGTTTACCAGAAAGAGTCTAAAAAAGCAATGGATGGGTACTTTGTACTCTTACGCTTTTTCTTCGTCATACTCATGGATATTGATAAACTTATGTGTTCTCATAGGTGTTAATAATGATAGCCAATACTTATCCAAAATTTACTTCATGCCAGGTAGGTGGTGTAAGTGCTTTAAACAAATTACTTCATTAAGAGAATGTCATTACATAAGATGGACAAGTAGACAATCATTGACAGACTGTTATCTTGTAATAAATGCAGATGGTATTTTATCTTAGCAACTCTTTTAAGTTGTGCTCAAATATTGGTTATTTGCAGTAATATCTGGCTAATTTTTTTCTTCTTGAAAAAACAGTAGATAAAAATTTTGTGGTGGAACAGACCTCCTGCTAGTGTATTTTATGGCTCTAGACCAACACTAATTCAGTAGCTACTGGCTCGTGTGGCTACTGAGTACCTGAAGGATGGCTGATCTGAATTGAAGACTTAGGATGCAGAAAATAATTTAAAATATCACTTTAATATTTTTATATTGATTACATGTGGACATGGTAGTATTCTGGACATATTAGGTTCAATAAAATAAATTATTAATATTAATTTCACCGGCTTCTTTTTACTCTTTAAAATGTGGCTACTAGAGAGTTTACATTTTTATAATCAGAATGACTATTTGTTGAGCAGTATACAATTTCTCAAACCTTAGAATCAGATTGGACACAGACAAGTTAGTTTTCTGTACCACGCTGATTTTTGCATCATACTTACTTTTTGTCATTGCAACCATAGGAAATTCAGCTTCATGAATGTGTAACATCATCAAAAAATGTACCATGCCATGACACACAGTGTGGGAACCGCAAACATGTACTATTAAAAACTTAACTGAGTTTTGTACTTCTGCCATCTCTCAGGACAATGGTGAATTCTACAGTGTTACTAGAGTACATATCTAATTCGCTCTTATACTGTTCATCTATTCATTCAGTCATTCATTTAGCCATTTAGATTTAGCATCTAAAATGTGCAAAACACTGAGTGCTGGGCGCTGTGATACAGTGAGGGAGACACTGACAAAATCTCTATCTTATGAGTTTGCATTCTAGGAAACAGAAACGGAGAAACAGATAACCCCAAGTAAACAAGACAACAAGGTAATTGCAAGTCATAATAGGTGTTTTGGGAGAGTAATGCCATGGAGCGCTGCTGGGGCGGGTGGGGGCACCTTAGGTGGTGGCCAGAAAAGGCGTCTCCAAAGTGACATTTGAATAGACACCTGACACAGGGAAAAACCAACCTGGAAAAGAACCTGAATAGAGCATTCTGGAAGAAGCAACAGCAAAGACCTCCAGAACGGAAATAACTTGGAGTGTTTGAACGACAGAAAGAAGACCACTGTGGCTGATGAAGGGGAAGGCTGACGTGACAAGCTGGAGGGCTTGGCAGGAGCCAGACCACGCAAGACTTTGTAAGCTACAGTCAGCAGTTTGGATTTTTATTTTCCGAAGCCAGGCTTGACCTACCCAGCACAAAGCTTTGCGTATAACAGGCGCCAAGTAAATGTTTGTTGAATTAATATAGATAGGCAAGTCATGGGTGCCTAAAATGGATACAGGATCCAGCTTTAAAAACAAGATTTTAATAATCTGGGACACAAAGAACATCTACTCAGTCAGATCCAGAGTATGTCTAAGCCAAGATTCTTTGGCACTCCCCACAAAAATGTCAGAATTATTTTTCTAGTTCTAAACTTTTCCTGCTTTAAGGCTGGTCTTTCTTGTCTATCACAAAGTACTTCCTTCTTGGACATTCAATTTCTACTCCAAGTTTAGATTAAAGATGTCATTCCTGGCCATCCAGGAAATATGCACTTTTTGGTTTCTAGTTTCTACTGAATTAAAACCGTTTCCTTTTTATATCCACTTCAACCTCAAGTTAAGTGGATATAAACACAGCTCTCAAGTGAAGTTGTTTTTCAGATTGATTTAATCTTATATTCTTTCAGAAATAGACTTGTTTTATTCCAGGGAAAATAAATGGCCTATTATTTATTTTTTCATTTGCAATTAATCATGATTTGCATATATGCATTTGTGGGGTTTGGAGGCTCCGTAGGAGGACTAGCCATGACTGAAATCCTCCTCCCTGGGGAATTACCTTGATTCGATGGGGGCTTCCAGGTATACTACCAGGCAGGTCTTCCAGAGCTCATGAAACAGAAAGACTGACAGACCAAATGAAGATGCTCGAATTGCGAAGTTTATTAGATCAATTGTAAACATGAGGCAATAGTAAAGGAAAAGAGACTGAGTAGACTGACACCTTTGGAATAGGGAGCAAGGGCACGGGAGACAGATCCTGGATCATGCCATGTTGACCTGCTGGGCCTTCGCTGCTGACAGTCTGGTTGCAAGGGTCAGAGTGAAGGGATGGGAGCCAGAATAGCAGCCGCTGAAAGATGCTCACACTTTAACCCTCAGAACCTGCAAATTTGTTGTGTTACGTGGCAAAAGGGATTCTGCAGATGTGATTATGTTGACGACCTTTGGGGAGATTAGCCTGGATTATCCAAGGGGACCCCATCTAATCACATGAGTCCTTAAAATTGGAGAACATTTCCTGGCTGGCTGCAGTCAGAGAGAGATGTGAGGATGGATGGAGGCTCAGAGAGAGGTGATGTTGCTGACTTTGAAGGTGAAGGAAGGAGGCCACCAGCTAAGGAAAGTTTGCAGCTTCTAGAAGCTAGAAAAAGCTAGAAAAAGCAAGGACGTGGATTCTCCCCTTCAAGCCTCCAGAAAGAAACGCAGCCCCTCTGACACTTTGATTTTTGCCCAGAGAAATTCATGTCAGACTTGTAACCTAAAGTGCTATAAGATAATGAAGTTGTGTTTTTTTAAGCCACTGCGTTTGTGGCAATTGTTATGGCAGCAATAGGAAAGTAATTCAGGAAGCGAAGCAAGGGTGTTCGGCAGGGGAGACGTGCCTTAAGCCAACAGGCACTTGCTCTATGGGAGAGAGACAGGAGCAGGGTGCCGGCCGTGGCCTGGCTGCAGCTGTAGCTTTCTGTGCAGCTCTGGCTTTTGTTTGCATTTTGCAAGCAGAGCACATCTGGGGAACAAATTGGGGGCTGTATCTAAGATACTTTAGCCGTAAATTGGAGATGGCATGAGCCGTGCCTTATGAATACTTAACATTTGTTTGGTCTTTCCATTCCTTTCTGTCTAAAGATAAAATCTTCATTTGTTTTATTTTTAAACGTCTATATTAAACACCATAAATTCCATTTATTCAACCTATTTTTAACATGCTTTACTGACTTACTCTCTGACATTATTGCTATGGTCTTGAATGTTTTATGTCCCCCAACCTCCAAAATGCATATGTTGAAATCCTCACCGCCAAGGTGACAATATTAAGGAGGTGGGGTCTTTTGGGGGTGACTAGGTCATGGGGGAGGAATCCTCATGAATGGATTTAGTGCCCTTATATAGGAGGCCCAAGAGAGACCCTCTTCCCCTTCCACCATGTGAAAACATGATGAGAACGCACCATCTATAAACCAGAAAGTAGGTCCCCACCAGACATGGAATCCAGTGACACCTTGATTTTGGACTTCTTAGCCTCCAGGGCTATAAGACATATTTTTTCCCCTACTGTTTATATGCCACTCAGTTTATGGTATTTTGTTATAGCAGCACAAATGGGCTAAGACAATTATTTATGAAGTTTGTCCATTCCATTTTCCCCCTGATTTCTATAATGGACACATATGGCAAACACATAATAAAAATCCGCAAGGATGGCTATTATAAAAAACAAAACAAAACAAAACCAAAAGATAGCAAGGATTGGCGAGGATGTATAGAAAAGGGAACTCTTGCACTGTATTAGTGGGCATGTAAATTGCTGTAGCCACTATGGAAAACAGTATGGACATTCCTCAAAATTAAAAAGAGAACTACCATCTGATCCAGCAATCCCACTTATGGGTATATGTCCAAAGGAATTGAAATCAGTATGTCGAAAGATATCAGCACTCTCATGTTTCCTGCAGCATTATTCACAGGAGCCAAGACAAGGGAGCAACTAAGTGTCCATCCATAGATGAATGAATTTTAAAAAATATGGTATATGCACACAAAAAATATTATTCGGCCTTAAAAAAGAAGGAAAATCCTGCCATTTAGGACAACATGGATGAACCTGGGGGACATTATGCTAAGTGAGATAAGCCAGACACGGAAGAACAAATATTAATGCTATACCACTTATATGATGAACCTAAAATAGTTAAACTCATAGAAGCAGAGAGTGGGATGGTGGTTTCCAGGGGCAGGGGGGAAGGGGAAACAGGAGGTATTAGTCAAAGGGTTTAAAGTTTTGGTCCCACAAGATGAATGAGTCTTAGATATCTACTGTATAGAGCATTGTCTATAGTTAACAATAATGTACTGAATACATAAAATATGCAAGGAGGGTAGATCTAATACCAAGTGTTCTTATCATACACACAAAATAATAATAAGAAGGTGGGAGTAAATTCTTAGAAGTGATGGAATGATGATAGGTTTATGACAGAGATTTTGGTGAGAGTTTCTTGGGTGTATACTTATCTCCAAACTCATCAAATTGTACACATTAAATATGTAGAGCTTCGTGTATGTTAATCGTACCACGATAAAGTGGTTAAAAAAGAAGAATCCCACAAAAGGTGATCCTCCACGGATGTAAATAAGTTGAATGAGTTCAGTGTCTCCCTTCTGTTGAGTGTGTTTGGGGTTCTTGCTGCCTTCAGGCGTCTCGCTTGCCCCACACCCCCAGTGGACCTGTGGAGGATGACTGGGAAGTTTCGAGCACTTCAGGCTAAACAGACTGAACTGATGTGCAGGCTTTTCTGGTGGCTCCAAACCGTGCTATTTACAGTCTGAAAGTGAAGTAAATTATTTAGCTATGGCAATACATCAGTGAGCACAACCATTTGCGTGCAAGGACAAACTATATCTGTACACATTGGTCATGCATGTAACTTACAAAGAGAAGACATCAACTTGCACACTTGAAGAATCACATATGATGATAATTGGAAGAGAAGTAAAGGCAATTTAAAAACTGTATTTGGTTTTTGCTTTTTAAAGTTTCAAATAGTAAAAAAATACTAGATAACTACATTTTCAATTTGATAATGAGGAGGTTGTTGTCTGGATAACTAGTTCAGAAAAATGTGGCTTTTGATAACATTTTAAACTAAAAATGAGAGACCAGCTAATTTAACTATTTTTCACAAACACCACTAATGGGCGATTAGGTTTTTCTTCACCTTTTCTCATTTTAGAGTTGTTTATGGTGGTTGAAGATGGTCTGAATGATGAAGTTTTTTCCTAAGATAGAAAATTAATGTTCTTTTGAATCATAATATTTGTCATTGTATAGGTGAAGCCAGGTTTCATGTTTAGAGACTCCTTGGTTGGTGTGAAGCGCAGCCTTTTTCTGCGGGATTGGTTTGTGTTGGCTCAATTTAGTTCATTGATTCCATATTTCCATTTAGAAGTTCTTTTTCTTCTTGACATGTATTTTAAGAATGAGAAAGCGCAACTTTTGGTTATCTTAGCAAGGTTCTCTATCCTAATACAGAAGTCAGTGGTATGTTAGTCTCTCCTTGATTACTTAAGAACTATTAAAGAAGCAAAATTTTTCTGAAAGCCAGTCTTCACCCAGTAGTTTTCTTAAAGAATTGATCAGTGGCGAATACAATAAAATTATTTTCTTTGGGCAGGAAAAATTCAGTTAAACCACTCAATTTTATACTAACGAAGCAGTTTTTAGGCAAATGTTATAATTGAACTGGATAAGTATTAATTTGATTCAGATTTACTAAGACCAGCCAAGCGGACCACTACTTGCTAGTGTGTTACAATGAGGGCTTAACATTAAGTTTTCTGTTTATGTTGTCATCAGGTTGTAATTTCCTCAGAGATCAGTCCTTGGAGAATTAAATAAAGGTCATCTTAGCAATTAGTCCATGAAGGTGTTAAAATTGTCTAATGGTCCATTAGTTACACTTTGATGTTGTCAGCTTCTGGTAAATAAATCAAGGCTTAGGCAGCAGGGAAGGAAGAACATTGCAATGGAGACTTGATTACAGTTGTGAATTACAAAAGATGAAGAGAAGTCATAATAAGCTTATTTAATAATGGAAATAATATAAAATATTGTATTTATTTATTTAGAGCTAGGGTCTCACTCCGTTGCCCAGGCTGGAATGCAGTGGTACAATCATAGCTCACATAGCTGCTTCCAGCTCCTGGGCTCAGGAGATCTTCCTGTCTCAGCCTCCCAAGTAGCTAGGACTACAGGTGTGAGTCACTGGGCCTGGCAAAAATCGGATTTTTAAATGTAATTAAATACTTTTTCTTAAGAGCTGGTATGGGAAATGGGAAGGAACAGTCTGAATTTAAACCCATGGTAAAATTAGTGATAAGGCACGCATACGCACACACACCCGCTCCAAATAAAAAACACCCAACACTAGATACAGGGCAAGAATCTTTATATCACTATTAAGTTAGAGACTAGATAAAGCTTTGTTGGAGTATGAGAGCCTTAATACTAGGCCTCAAATTTAGAATTCTAGTATCTAGAACTTACAGCTAGCTCTAGCATTTTAAAAAGAGTCAGAAAGCTTGACCTAGGGCAACTGTAGCTCAAACCGAATTGAGTAGAATTCAGCATAAGGGGCTGCAGATGTGGCTCTTCCCTTCGGAACAGCAAGGACTGTTGCCACCAGTCCCCATGGCTTCCTCCTCTCACCTTATTTTGGGAGAATGGAAGGAGGTAGGAATCAACGGGTGTTCTGGAGCCTTAGCTGAGAAGTGGAAAGAGAGAAATAAAACCACAGAGCTTCCATACTCTACTGTCCCTTGCACGTGTCCTGGGCTTCTAGTCCAAGTTGTACAGACCAACGCAACAGTGTCTTAAATCATCTTCTTACGCCTCCTCTCTTCCTGTTGCATGCAGCACCGAACTCTTCCTAAGTGAAGCTCCAAGATTATTTTTCTCCTGTTGTAAAAATATCTTCGATAACTCCTTACATTGTACTGATTGATTTAAATGATTAAATTGACTTGGGTCATTTAAGGCTCTCTGCAATAAGTGCTTTCCTCTCAACTCCAGTCTTCGTGACCTGAAGTACGCTCTCCAGTCTCTTAGGTATGTGAATGGGGCGAGGAGGTAGGAAACTCCTCAAATAACACAAGCGTGTTAGAATCAACAGTGACATAGAACGAGGGTAAGGTTTTGTAAAAATGAATTTCCATTTGGGGTTTTATTGAATTTGTAGATAGTATTATTAATATCAATGCTATAACACGCTATTTCAATTCACTGTTTATGCTCGCATCACATATATAATTCAAAATTCTCTACTTTGATTGTCCATCATCATTACTAGCCTCATGGGAAACTTCCAGGAACTCCACTGTCACCACAGAGCCGGTAACTCCTGACTCCTGTTTCTTCCTTATATATTGGTCACGCAGTGTGTTTAAAATCCAAAGGTCTGAGAGTGCCTTAACTAATCTGAAGAAGTTTTACTTCAGAAAGAGCCCCCAAGCGGCTAAGTGGATCTTATCTGGCCTGGTAAAAAGGCAACTTTCAGAATTTTAACTCCTTATGTTCTAACAGTGCAGATTTATGCTGTGTGGCCTTGAGCAATCTCTGAATGTTAGTTTTCATCTTTGAAAAAGTAAAATAAAAAGCAGGGCAAAGAGATAGTTAAATAAAAGTATTTGGATCCTGACTGCAAAAAGCTTTGTCAATAGTTATTTTGGGAGAACTAGTGTATGTCAAATTCAGGGAATAAGAACTAGCGTGGGGCGAAGGAATTTGTCCTTTGGCGTATGTTAATATAAAGACAGATGTTGACGATTGAGCCTTCACTAAAAAAGCTCTAAAAAAAAAGATGCCTTATGTAGACTTAAAAATGCCTTGTAACCATTTAATTCTAGCACAACATTTTCCTTTTAATTCCTTGTACTTCCAGGTAGGCCCCACCCTCCTGCCCCATGTTGCAGCCCCCAGATCAGCTGAGGTCTCCATGGGTCCCGCTGGGTAGGGGTTCGGCGTTGGGGGTTATTTGGCTCTAACTGTCCAGGTACGAAGGAGGCCTCTGGAAGATGAGGAGATGCTGGGTGGGATGTCCAGGACTTTCAACTGGGAGAAAGGAGGACAAGTAGCAGAGGCCAGGAGGAGGCAGAGAAGAATGGGCCATGTGGGAGGAGCATAAATTGGGCCAGTACATGTAGTGTTTACTACTGGACAATCATTAAAAATGGTGCCTTAGGTGTTTAGAGAATCGAAAGCTCACTGGCTCTTGGAATTGTCTTTGAACACTTAAGAAATGAACATTGAATGTATGCCTGTACTATGCCAGGACTAATTTTTTCTTTTTTTTTTAATGAAGGGGAAAATAGGTACCAGATACGCAAGCTTTGCAGTGGAGGATAAGACATATTCAAACGGAAACAAAGACACTTTGATAGGAAGAGTGAAGGGTCATAGGTATGGAATACAAAAATGGGGTTAGTGATATTTAAATAAAGATTTGTCCAAATGGTTAGCCAGATAAAATAATTTATGCTTCATAGTTCACAGTTCTGGTGTCAAGAAAAGATCCTCTTTTATGACTTTGACAATCACACTTATGACACATAATAAAAAAATACAAAAGCAACCAAAAATAAATTTCTAGTTTCCAAATGTGTTGGTGAGCAGAAATAGCTAGTGTTTGTTAAGGTTTCTGATTTATTTATATACTTCTCTATTTCATGGAAAATATTTTTGTTACTTTCCCATTGTTCTTTCAGGAATAGAAAAACATTAATAGATTTATAAAAAATTGTTACTTCAAAGAACTGTGTAAGAGAGCATTTGGAGAAATTCAGAGCCCCATGCAAAGTTACAAGTAGATAATAACAATTAGGTTAGAATCATAGAAATAAGCAAAATCGTAAGATCCGTCCTTTTGTTTATGCCCACCTTTATCTTCCCAGAAAATTGTGTATTCTATCCTATTAGGTAGTACTCTTTCAAGAGTAATACATTGTTTAATATTGAAAAATGTAGCAAAGTATGTATAAAAACATGTTGCATAGATAAATAGGAAGTAATTCACTCTTTAAACAAAACTCATCAAACTAGCTGCTAATGCCAGAAAAAGTAGAAAAGCTGTGATTTTTGTTAATTCTGCTTCTAGTGAAGTGGCCTTGCTGGTTGAGGCGCGGTTGGGATGAGCGTGGAGCATGTTCCTCAACCTGCAGTCGTCTATCTCGGGCGAGAGGATAATTCTCTTTCTGTGATAATTACTGGTCTAATTATCTGTGGTTTCTACTTCTCAGGGAACTCTGCTTTTCTGGAGTTTGTGTAAATCCTCCGTAGGATTACCTTTACTGAATTGGACACTGAGGAACAGGGGTTGTTAACTACTTTTCTGCCTTCGTAACAGTCCCATGAGCCCCCTGCACACGCTGCGGTCAAGGGGAGGGTGAAAGGGGGCCTTTGGCGGTGTATTCCCTCCAACTCATCTTAATTGATCATGTTTGTTATAAAAATCAAAGAAACTCTTCGAAATTGTGTAGTACAATTCTTTGCTGATTCTAAACAAAGTGGAGAAGCTCTAAGAAATCTGAATGTCTCTGAAGAGTTTGGAGTGTCCTCTGTGGTGCTGAAGCAGGCTGTTTGCAGACCGGCCATTCCTAGGACTTGTCTTACTCTCTGAGGTGATGTTGGTCATTCTCAACCATTCGTCTTGTCTCCATTAGGTTCTGATTGACTGACCCCTTCTAGGAATTGCTACAGGTCCAGAGTCCCGGGCAGTAGTACAAGTAGTTCCATAGTCAGTAGAAATTAGAAAATATTAACGTAGCAAGCCTTACCTCGGTTTGGATTTGCAAAGTATTTTGCAGTCTCTAAAAGCTCGTTCACATTGCTAATACAACAAAATACTCAATACTACTCACTCTGCTCATTTGCCTAATGTTTTTAAAAAACATATACAGTTTTCATCTTAGATTAGTAGCACATTCTTCAGGCTCATGTGAGAGATTAAATACTGTAATTTTAAAAAGAACTTCATGTTGTGTCATGAGTTGAGGGTTTTCTAGAACACTGGACTAGGCCAGAGCAATTTCTCACAGTGGCCACAGATCTAGAACAAATATTCTGCTGCCCTGAAGCCCTGGCAGCACCCCAGAACCCCAGACTATAGGGTTGCAGATACCTATTTTGAACATTATGAAACTTCCTCCTAAACAATAGGTGAATTGATTTTGTGGTCAGAAAGCCCGCGCTTCGATATAAAACAGGCTAAAAATGTGAATTTATGCAGTTTGGAGAAAGCATAGAGATAATGTCAACTTTAATTCCTGTTTTTTTCCAAACACAGAGAATAGGCCAAAGGTCATAAGTGGAAATTAAAAAAAAATAGAAAACAGATGTTAGAAAGCTCACTATAGGAATGGAAACACAAGCAGCACTGAAAATTATTTTTAAAAAAAGCACAAAAACCCCTAGATCACTAAAAAAAAAAAAAAAAAAAAAAAACCTGGAAAATGAGTATCTTATGAAGGTCCTATTTTCATGACGGTATGTTTAAAATAGTTTGACTTTTTACTATTTTTCTAAAGTTATTTAATTTCATATAATGTCTTCCTTATATCCAGAGACGGAATTCAGGAACAAAAGATGATCTTAAAATCCACCCGCTACATATTCCTAAAAAGACGATGCCTGGGGAATAGCCTCTTCTCAACAGCCAAAATACAGGCACTTTCTTCCCCAAAGAATCAAGCTTTAATTTAAAAAAAAGTTTGCCTTTCAGTTGACAGTGGTTGTTACTTTTCAAAATACATTTAATCTTAAACTTTATTTCCGTTAGGACACTTGAATAAATCTTCTTGACATTAGTAAAAGCTATGCAGATTTATTTTGGTGAGAATAGACAGGCAGGATTTCATTTTAGATTGTACAATACATTATAATGACTCAGATTGTTGAATTTTTTTGTGTTCAAAGAAGATCTGTACGTTTTGACATGCTTTGGCTTTTATATATTCAGCTAAAATAAGAGATATCACAAGATCAATGAAAATAAACATATGTACGATACCTTGAAATCTTATAAACAGACGCACAATGGACATCTCGAATCTGTCCTGAAACTTCTTCCTGTGCTATCTTTTATTCAGCTAAGATTCATAAAAATGAAAAAGAGATACTGTAAATAATTAAGAAGCAATTTCTAAAATTTTAAATATAGCCACAAATTAAGAGAAATTATTAAAAATAAATATTCCTCAGCATGTCTTTTGATTTCAAAGCTCCCGCTGATGGTTTTCTTGTGTGTCTCTATGTATTTGTTTTGTTTAGTATTAACCAATGGACTTGGCATGCATTTACAGTAGGTATGTAATTAAGGGGATGTAATTAAGGATCATTGCTGGATGCATTTACATTAGGGATGTAATTATGAAGAAAGAAGAGTCAGTACAATAGCCAAGGCATAAATGCCAAAGTGTACTTGGAAACTCAAACTAAAATAAATTTCTCTGTAGGAGGAACTTCCACAGTCATCCCAGTCATGCACCATGAGGACAATAACAGCAGCAGACTAAGGAAGAGCCTGGGAGCCACCAGGTCTAGCATCATCAGCTTCTAGCAATTCATCTTTCCTTGTCCTCTCTTTGCTTTCATCCTACCCTGCCAGACAAAATCCATGGCACGCTGTTTTTAAGTGCATTATTGTTTTCTCATGAGTAGACACATTAATGTGATGAATTTAACCATAGTTCATTTTATTTATGAGCCTCTGGTTAAATGTTAATAGCCTGAAGTCAAGTATCAAACACAAGAATTTAGAGCTAAAGATCTCGCAGGTTGTACTTACTGACTATCCAACAACATCACGATCCAGCCAATCCTGTTTCTTCAGCTGTTTTTATACTATCAACGGTAAATGCTTATCGTGCTCTTTAAATGCCGAGAAATGTCCTAGGCATTTTGGATATGTTACCTCAGTTAATCCTCATGACATGCACATGGGGCAGCTACTATTATTATCATCTCCATTTTGAAGTTGAGAAGACTGAGGCACAGAGAGGTTAAGTAATTTCCCCAGGGTCACATAGCTGTTGAGAGGCAGAGCTAGGTTGGACTCTAGAATCTGTGCTCTTAACCACCAGACCACTGTCTGTGCTTTTTCACTGTTACCAGATAAATCCTTTTGTGATCATCTCTTACATGAAGGGCTCCAAATTACTGGATTGGGAGTATGCCGAGTTGTTCATTTTGTATAGTGATGGAGAGTTTTCCCCAAATCTGTAAGTCTGTTTTATGTTCTGAACATACAGCTTGCACCATGACATATATCACTTAACATGTTATCTGCTATTACATGTAAATTCGCCATCATCCTATCTGTAGCGTGAATAACTTATAGCCTCTTAATAAAACAAGAGATTCTGTTCGAAGACTAATGGAAAAGAAGGAAGCTGATCTCACGTCCATTAAATTGCTAGTTTGATCTGCTGGAAAACATCCAAAGGATTAGTTTATGTGTTTCACTGAAGTGTAATGAAAATTCAGGACTGGTGGGGAATTTGGTAAGAGTGAAAAGAAAGGAGGAGATAAAATCTGAAGTAAAGAAGACTTTTCAGAAACAATTCCTCTTTCCTCCATTATCCAGAGCTTTCCTATGTAGAGAAAGGTTGACCTTCACTAGAGCTTGCCCTGAATATCAGCCATCTTTATTATTGAGACACAACAACTTTATTTCATAATCATTTTCTTCCGGCCAACCAGCTGTGATTACTCAGGGCAGATTAACTAGAACCTGATGGATTTCAGCCCCTGTTCAGCAATGCCAGCCAAATACTATAATTACACAGGATGTAGGCTGAGATAATGTCGACCTTGTACTTAGAGATAGTCCTAGATAAGTTGAACTGTCAGATTTGCAGGTCAGGCTTTTCAATCACTGGGGCTGTATCTGTGAAGAGAAAGAGACAGGAAAGTGGAAAAAGCAAACAAAACCCCAAAAGCTTCGCATCGTTTAAGCCATCCTGAAAGAACGCGTTTAACAAAGACAAAGACTTCAAGAGGCGTAGATTCACCAGGATAGATCTTAGGAGCTTTGCGGAGGACATGTCTTCGCTGGGGTAAATGTGATCTCTGCCCCTTCTGAGCCTGTGTGCTCTGTGGATGGGGCGTGTGGGAACCTTCCTCTCTGGCAGTTTGCACGGCACACTGCTGATGTTATGAAATTTACACTAAGCTGGAAAAACAGTCTTTGTCATACCTTGTCCTTTTGGAGGAAATGGATTTCCTTAATAAGAGCACCACTTTATTTCCCCCATGAATTCAGATACGGAACACATTCCTGAATGGCGTTCTACCACAGAGAGAGGCTGCTGGGGCATGGCTTATTATTCTAAAAATTTTAATGACCCAGAAGCAAAATATTTTTGGTCCTTATATTATAGACATAAATGCTTAAGTTTATATTTCAAGTGCCAAGACTTCTGAGATATTACTGTTGGAAATCAACCAAACCAAAGATGAGGTATGCAGGGGGTATTTGTTAATGGTTAATGAATAGTTCCCTGAATCATTTGGTTATTAACTAGTTCAAAATGCCTTACCTCTACATCCTTGTCGTTGTATTAAACTATGCAAAAGTCTCCTTGCTTTAATAACAGTTAAGTGAAATTTGAACATATTTTACATATATTCTTTTTCAAGGGATATTTTGTTCCCACCCACTTTCTCCTAGGGGACTCCTCCTATTCATCCTTCAAAGCCAGCATCGGGACACCACCATATCTTTGTTATTTTCATTGGCATGTTCCTTTTTCTTTCTTCCAGTAGTTAATTGCTCCTTCTAGTATAACGCTGCTGTCTTTATTATGCTGTGTATCACATTTTATTATTATTATTATTATTATTATTAGGTAATTGGCCATTTCTTCAGCTAGGGCTCTTTAATGACATCGATGGTGGCTTATTTTCTTTGACCACTAGCACAAAAGAACCAGGGACTTGATAGGCATTTAATAAATGTTCTTTTGAATGCACAGGTGCCTAAGTAAATAGTAAAACCGGTCTTTCTAAAGAAACAGGTTAATCTTTAGTACAGCTGCTAACTTTTTAATCTTTCAAAATAGCAAAGAAGCAAGATTGTGTTTTTTAATACGTAAAGCCAATTGTAGACAAAGAGGCAACTGAAAGATGATATTGTTCTTAAGAGTTTATGGGAACGTTTTTCCTCATTCTTCTTGTGTCTGCAGAGAAAAGGAAAATCCCTCTTAAGTCTCCAGAAGAAGAATTTATAAGAGAAGCATTTCTGGCTTCTTTCCACTCCCTCACTCACTCTCCCTCCATTGGCTGTTGAAAATGGGGAAAGAAAGAAGCACCGTTGACTCCAGGTTTTCTGGGTCCCCCCAGTATTTCTTTGGCTCTGCTGTTTATCTTTTGGCAGGCTCAACAGAGGACACCTGCATCTTTGGATGACAGTGCTATAATTCAAATGTGTCCCCCAGAATCCATGCGTTGGAAACTTAATCCCCAGTGCAACAGGGTGGGGCCTCATGGGAGGTGTTTAGGCTGAATGGCTTAATGCTGTTATAGAAAGGGCTTGAGGGAGTGGGTTCTTTCCCTTCAGCTCTTCTGCCTTGTGAGGACAGAGTTTGCCTCTGTCTTGCCCTTTCACCTTCTGCCAGGTGAGGACACAGCAAGAAGGCCCTCATCAGGTGCTGGCACCTTGATCTTGGACTTCCCAGCCTCCAGTACTGTGAGAAATATATTTCTGTTCTTTATAAATTACCCAGTCCGTGGTATTCTGCTATAGCAGCACAAAGCAAACTAAGGCAGTGGGTATTTTCAATGCAGAGAGTATTGTTAGGCTCCCAGAAGAATGTGGCTTTATCAGTAATAAAACTGTTCATCTTTATTGATAACAAAGATAACAAAGGTAATATTTGATCTCCATTTATCTGACTCCTCTGGCCATGTTTACTAAGTATCCAATCTCAGGTAGAGGCAAGGAGGTGTTGGTTATTGTTTTTTCCCCTAATAAGTCCAGAACAATATCTCTAGTTGTATATTGCCAGAATATTGTGGAATTATAAATTTTTGGTGAACTTTTATTTTGAATACACTATAATTAATTCAAATTTAATATTTTAACATTCAGAGTTGATGCAGAGATACTAAATAATCTTATTCAAAAAATTATTTCAGAATCATTTATCTGCTTTTTCAGAGAATGACATCAGGCAAATAGGGCTCATGGAAGTCTAAACCCTCATCTAATACAAGTACTGAATGCAGCCCACCTTCTGGTTGAACACATTTCGCCTTCTTATTTCAGCCTGAATCTAGTAATGGGAAACTCACTAGCACTTGATGCTTCCTGTTTGCTAGTTGGATAATTCTGCAGATTAGAGAGTACATTATTTCATTAAACAAAAATTTTCTCCTTTGTAGATATTTCTAGTTTTACTCTCTAGTGGGATAAAAGCAAATCTATTTTATATATTTTTTTCCCATGATAAATCTTTAGATCTTAAGGTTATTTCTTTGGAATCAGAGGCTGTGTATCTTTCATCTGTGTATCTTCTTTATCTGCTTAATATTAATAAAACAAACATCTCTCTTGAACACTAGGTACCATGTCTGGTGTTTGTCATTAAAAAAAGCGAGACATAGTTCCTTTCTGAGGAAAGGAATAATGTATATTCAAAGAAATGCTTACAAACCATGGTTTGTAATTACTAGAATGGAAATATGTATAAAATGTCAAAGGAACCAGAAAAAGGGGGGATATCCAATGCTGCTCAGGAAAAAGGGCTATGACGTAGCCATGGGAGAAATATTTGAGTGAGTCTTAAAGGAGGGATTTTCCATACAGAAAAAGAAGTGGAGAATTTTGTAGTCAGTGAGATCAGCATGTGCCAAGGCACAGAGGAAAGAAAGCTTGTAACACACAGAGTGAACCTAAGTGTTCAAGGACAGCGAAGTGCGGGTGCATGTGTGGAAGGTGGTAGAGGAGCCCAGAAATGAAGGTGCCCAGAGCATGAATGGCTTCCTATACCCTCGTAAGGATGTGGGTGAGGACCGGTAAGAGAAGAACAGCCATGGTAAGACGTGGAATAGGAAAGTGGGTATGTTAGATATTTTAGAGGACTCACGGGAGCAGTTGTACAGTGGAAATGAGATAAAACTACAAGTGGGAAGACCATTTACAAGGTTCTGTTTGTTTGTTTCTCTTGATTTTTGCAGTGGTCCAGCTGGCTCTGAATAGGGGTCAGCAGGAATGGAGATGGGACCCGAAGGATATTTAGCATGTAGAGTTAATAGGATTTGCTGCTGGATAAAGGTAGGAGGAGGGAGAGAAGAGATTTAGGAAATAAGAGAAGTCAGTTTGCACAGGTTTGGTTTCTTTGGGGGTGTGCAGGTGAAAAAAATCCACGGTACTGCAGGTTTCTAAGCCATGCATCTTGAGAGAGAGAGTTCTGACACTGATAATATAGAATTGGGAATCTAACATATGAGTGGTACTTGAACTACGGGAATATGTAGTACAAGAAAATGTGATGATCAAGACCCTGGAGAACATTGACACTTCAGGGACTATTATAAGAGAATGACAGCAAAGCAGATGTAGAATTGCTCAGAAAGGTAAGAGAAAAACCAAGAGAAAATAGGGCTGTGGAGGCCAAGAGTGAAGAGATTTTTCTAGAAGTAGGGAGTATTCATCATTGTCAGAGGACACAGAAAGGTCATGTTAAACAAGGACTGATAAATTTCTGGCAGATTCTTAATTAAACCATTATTGATGACCCTTACTCAAGAGTGATTTGAGTGAGTTGAAATGGTTAAAAAAAAAAAAAATGCAGAGATGCTGTATTCTGGATAATGGCTGAGCTAGGAGGTGTTATATAAATGAACATAGAAAGAATTGAGCTTCTTAGGGTTCTCTATTTGTCTACTTCGTTTATTACAATGCCTTATCCCCTTTTGAAAAAAATTAGGCCAACATATTTCAATAGCAGACTTCATATTAAGATGATAATATTTGAATCAAATACCTACAGCAGGGTTTCAACGTCTCTTTTCATTGATTCTGGGGAACTAAGTGAGATTTACCACTGTCTAAGTCTTAGTAGAGCCAATGTGGCCAACGTAGCTCACTATCTCTGGGAGGATGTGGCACCATCATCTCCAGCCTTGCTCTATTGTTGGCGAGAACAGTGCTCACAACTAAAGGTCTCCAAAATTTTAGCTATATATTTATCTGCCTTTCCTGAATATAAAAATTATAACATAACATGTTATTGGACTAGAAGTTCCAGCTGTCTGCAAAATTCTTTCTAGAAAGATATAGATAGAAATTAAAGAAAAAATATGACACCTTCTGAGAAGTTGAAAATACCAGTCTAGAAGAATAATGTAACTTTAAAAGCAAGTAATGAAAAAAATGAAAAGATTAAGTGAGGAGTATCTGTCCTGCATTTTATAGAATTATTTGGAAAATCATGGCTTAAAAATGATAATAGAAATTTCTGAAAATTAATAGTTTTTTAAAGAAAAAATGATTTTTTTCAAATTGCTAATTAATGCTCAGTCTTACATATTTATTTTGGGTTTTGTAAGTTGAAAAAAAAGAAGTTAAATTTCAAGGAAATTAGGCTTGTTAGTAATATAGTAATTTAATTATCTTATCATTGTGCAGACTGACATTCAAGAAAATGGTGTGTCATACTAGATGTTTTGCTGGCTTATTCCCCAACTCAATTACAGCAGTCTTTGTGGACTAAGAGAAAATGCCTAGTAGTTACATTTAATTTCATTGCAACTTAGACTTGCAGTTGTTTTCAGTCTAATTTAGTAGGAATTGGCTGGAGCTATTTCATGGAAATGATCCTTATTTTCTTTTTTGACCCTGTGAACTCTTCTTGAGAATAAATCTCTTCATTGACAGGCTTATTCAAAGTTGGTCTTGAATATTTTCCCCACTTCCCTGGTCTTCAGTTGAAAACCTGTCTGCATGGCCCTGAGGGATAATAAGCTTCTAACAGCATTACATGATCACTCCTTTGGAAATATATTCTGGTATCCATAGTTTTGATTTTCCATTAAGCAGTTGATTTTGCCATTAAGTTACGTATCTGTTATGAGTAGGTGCTATTTCAATGTGAAGAAAACCCCCAAAATGGGGATTCGACAGGACAGGTGTCTATTTCTCTCTCATGGAAATGAAATCTAAGGGTGCGCACTTCAGGTGAGTGTGGCATTGTGTGGTGTAGGAGACCAAGACTCCTTCGGTCTTGTTGCTCCACCACCCTCAACCTATAGTTTCTACCTCATGATTCAAGAGGACTCTCCTTGTTGACACCATCCTGTCAACAATTCTAGCCAGCAAGATGTGGCAAGGGCTGAGGAAAGGCAGGCCTCTCTTAGTAAATGTTGCTAAGGACATTTCCAGAAAATTCCATATGTTTTCATTTGCATTCTGTCAGCTAAAACTTAACCACAGGGCCACACCTAGCTGCAATGGAGTCTTTATTCCATGTGACCACAAACCCAGCTGAGCTGGAGAGTTCTGTAACTAAGGAAAGAAGGGTGACTAGATCCTAGAGAGCAAGTCATCTCTGCCACAGTTTTCTTCTTCCTGCCCAGTCTGCCACATGATCCTCTCTATTAAAAATCTCAGTTTGTGATCCTTCTACTTGATTAAAACTTTGTTTGGATATTAGTCACGTCTTTTCTTCAGCTTTTAGAAAAGATATTTCTGTTATTGTCTTTATATACTGTGTTTACATTAGTGGTGATGTTGTTTTTCTCATCTATTAAATAGTATTCCTTAAGTATAAGGGTCTCATGTATCACAGGTGTAGTTATGCATTTATGCACCCTGAAAGAATTCAATAATATCATGATTAAAAGTCAGAGGTACAGAAATTAGAGATAAAAATCAATATTAGGTAGCACTATTCTTGCCAGAATAAGGTTCTTTCCGAAATATAATGAAATCTATCATGTCTTCCCAGGAAGCTGCTCTGCTCCTTTCTGACAAGTCTCCCATTAGATGGACTGAGGGGCTCTGGCTCTGTCAGAGGTACTGTGGTTTTCCACTCATAAGTGAGATCTGAACCAGTGTCTTATAGCCTTCAAGGTGAGACCCAAGGGACAATGTTCTTGGATATAAACAGGGAGAGTTCTTAGAAATTATCTATTCACCACAGCAGTGCTGAAACATTACCTCTACGATTGCATTAATAGCTCTTCATTCTCTCAGTGCAATGGGAAGAGATGTGAGAATGAGAATTATTAGTAATATGAATGAACTGGTAAATCTGACTTGTAAATTTTGTAAACTGATAAATGTAAGAATCATGCATCCAAAGATAATGAAATAGCTAAATAGAAATTACTTCTCTGGCCTTGCTACTTTCTCTACTGATGAGCTACTAATATTATAATGAGCTCTAATCTCCCTGTAACTTACACTTTAAAATGTTTCTTTGTACATATATTTTTAGCAATATTTATTGATTGAGATTTCCTATATCAAGCTATTACTGATTCATTTACAGGTTAATAGCTACTGTTTGTGGTAAACCATTTTAATAACGGCCATTAATTAGAGTTTCAAGATAAAATACAGGACAGTCAATAGCATGTGAAATTAGATCAACAGTGAACTTTTTTTAGTATATGTCTGTCCTATGCAATATTTGGGACTTACTTACACTAAAAAAATACTGTTTTTCTGAAGTTTAAATGTAAGTGGATGTTCTCTATTTTTATTTGTTGAATCTGACTTACACTCTACTCTGTCCATGCCATTTTGTAAGGCTCTCTCTCAAAAGGTGGAGACCATTTCTCCATTCTGTTGAATCAGGGATGGCCTTGTGATTTGCTTTGACTAATAAAGTGTGGCCAAAGAGACACTGCACAAATTGGGACACCTAAGTTTAGGCCATTCTAGTCAACCCCTCAAATGAATAAAGTTTTCAAGTGAGCCCAGGTGAGACCTGCGGATAAGCCTTCCAGCCAAACCACAGAATCATGAGAAAGAATGCATTGCTATAGTTTTAATCTATTATATTTTGGGGTAGTTTATTAGGCAGCAATAAATAACAGATACATTTCTGTTTAGAATGAGTGTT